>JAEIFU010000093.1:0-261432 GCA_018904235.1 Lordiphosa stackelbergi | reverse complement strand
TCAGTATGATATATTAATGCCAGTTTGTTATATGTTAGCTATACTATATATTCATCCGATTTTGATCTAACTTTCCAAAATTGTGCTGAAGCAGTTAATAAGATAATATTCATAAATGAAAAGTGTAAAGACGATGAAAACAAAACAGTTTTCTCACTAGAACTACTTTTCGGCCTTTCGATCCTATGACAGCTATATGCTATAGTCATCTGATATGAAGCAAACTCGACAGAATTGTGTACGGTAGCATAGCGACATTGGATATTAAGTAAGTTTCAGAACACTAAGACTTTTTTCTGACCTATATTTTGTATGGCAGCCAGTGGCGTTCGCAGGATTTTTGAGGGGGGGGTGGTTTTGTGGGTGGAGGCAAAGACCAATATAATCTCTATAATCTATATTCTAATGTCTTTGGTGGGGGGGTGCTGGTTAGTATCATTTCAAGCGAAAACAAATGCCACAGTTTCATAATAACAATAATTACCATAACAATTTTGGGTTACTCAACTACTATCATTTCCAGGTCAAAGTGTATTCGATAACCTTTATGGGCTTTCCGCAGTAGCGAACGACATTCGTACGCCTCTAAAGTGCAGAGAAATATCGAAGACAAAAAGAATTTTGAATTTGTTTCTTCTTTTTGGTAGAATTTTGGTAGCAGTTTATTTAGCGCAAATGGTAGGTTCAGTCGATTTGACGATTAAAATATACTTTAAAATCATGGGACTTATCACGCGGCAAAAAAGAAAGTCGTTTTCGACTGCATCTAAAAAATTCATAAATCTGCGAGAAGTTAAATAAAATTTTGAAGCAGTTAACCTTTAAATAAAGGGGAATAATGGAGCTTTACATTATTTTTGTTTTTATAAGCTTTTTAATATTATGAAGAACGCGGAATTTAGCAAACGATATCTTAAAAAAAACTAACTGTGAAATGGACATATCTTCGGTTTTCGGTAATTTTCTACGGTAAAGCATCAGAATAGCTGTACAAGGTTCTGTAGCGTATTATTTGTGAACGTCTTAAGCCGCTTATTAACACACTGATTGGACCTTATCAGTGTGGCTTTCCACTCAGAAAAAAGATTTTCCTTAAATTTTAGGAAAATGGATTTTATTACCTAAAATCTTATTTTTAGGCAATAATTTCCTCAAATATAGGGCATTTTACCTAAAAAATCTGTTTTTAGGTTAAATTTTTTAGGAATAGTTTGCCTTAAAATTATGCCATTCTCCTAAACTTTGCATCATTATTTAAAATATAAACAAATATTTACAAAGCGGTTATTTTACGTTAAGAATGAATATATTTTATACATTTACGAATAATAATAATATTTACTATACCAATTTAAATTATTTAATAATATAAAAAAATTGTTGCAAATGTTCATATATAATTTTTTTCAGCTGATTGCCACCATGAAATATATGTCAATATATGGCAATGAAAGATATTAAATTATTAAGTCATAAACAAATAAAAATTGTACGACTTTTTCATATGATATGAATAATTGAATTTGGTTGTGGTTAAACTTAGTATGCAACTTTGGTCACACTACGCCAATTCTCGCTGCACGCACCGGACGGTTGTCATTTTTACAAGTAAATAAATTTTTTGTTGCGTGAAATAAGTGAAGTGGCTAACAATAATACATGTACACGGGATTGGAACAAGAAAAGTACATAAATGAACAATGCACGTTATGTTATATTATTATTTTTCATTTATATGTTTACGGCTCAAACAAAATCAAACAAACACCATACATTCCTCAAACGTATGATCTTCTTCTTCTTGTTCGTGCCTGTGTGGACGCTCTGTAGTTACGCAGTATGCGAGCAGTGCATACATACATTTGTGTTTTTCTGTCCCTTTTTGCCCTCGACCGTGAATTGCACTCTTTCTCTATACTGTCGTGTGTATAAAAATTAATATGTAGAAAACAAAAATTTTTGTTAAATAAAATTTAAGTATTTGTGAAACAAACAAAATGAAATTGTTTTTATTTTATATATAATATATAAATTTTTTGGATATTACTGCTTAAATTATGGTTATGTTCTACTACCTAAAAACAAATATATAAGGGCATTTATTGTCAAAAATGTAGGCCTTTCTATAACTAACAATTTAAGGGCGTATGCTGCCTAAAATCTTAGGTCACATATTACCTAAAAAGCAAATTTATTGACGAAAATGTAGGCCTTTCTATTACCTAAAAAGACGTTTTATGGCACTACATTGCCTTAAATTTTAGGACACATATTACCTAAAAATCAAATTTATTGCTTAGAAAACTTTAGGTAATGGAGGCCTGAAATTAAGTCCATATATTCCTTGGCTGTTTTTTAAGGTCATATGGACTTAAATTTCAGGCAATTTTTAACATTTTTAGGTAATATTTTTTGTTGTGTATGTGTGCTCTATGGGGACACCTGTCTGGTCACCATCCTATGGGGATGCAACAGGGAACCACAATAAACCCAGGTGCGGGCAACATCGTCGGTTAACAAAATATTCCCAACCCAAATTTAACCAAACGTTAAATATTAATATTAAAAAATTTTAATTCACACCAATAAAAAATTTATGTGTGAGCAAAACTGTTTTTCTCACTAACACAAATTTTCCGACCAAAAACATTTCTATGTAATAAATAAAAAAAGATAATTAAAAAATAAAAAAAAATTTTTAAAAAAAATTTTGAATTTGTAAAAGGATTAAAGAAAGGGAGAAGTTGAGGAAAAAAAGAAAAACAGAGGGAGAAAGAGGGAAGGAAAAAAGGAAGAAAAAAAAAATTGACTCAGCTCATTATTTTATATTATTATTTTATATTCTATTATTATTCTTATTTTTTATTATATTATTTTTTCTGCCACTTGCTTCAAATACTGGAAATAAGTGCAGGTGACAGGTACTCAAAATACTGTTTTTAAAGGGGTTTTCCAATAACAGGTAAAAGAAACAGCATGACAACATGTTTTTTGCAGAAGATGGTAGGATGCATTTTCATTGAGCTCTTCTTCCTCCATTACACCGCTGAAGTTGAAAATTGGTTCAAATATGGAGTTTATTTTTAAAGTGGCGCTAATTAGGAAAGTAAACTACCGTTTAACAGTTTTTTTATATTTTTATATTAAGAACATACATTCGTTTCATCGTGTTTTTGCGAATTTTCATATTTTCTCGCAGATTTCAAAACAGTGTACGCTTTGAGAAGCAATGTCTCCCATATTTGTTATACGATCTCAAAATAAGTTTGGATCGGTTAGATTGAAATATAACTCTATCGGAAAAGTTAACTTATTTATTTGAGTTTGAGGCCCGAGGCCCGATTGTGCGGCGGTACGCCATGCTGATCATAGTAAATAATAAACTACTATAAAATACAACTACGACCACTAAATGTGTGAGAGAGTTCATTGTCTTTACCATTTAAAATATATTACCTACTTACATTCATCAATTATGATTTTGTTAAAGAGAGAACAAATGATTTTTAGTCGATTTTTATTGCGACGCGGGGACGGGGACGTGGTTTATGCGTTGGTCTAGGACGTGGACGGAGCGGTTTTTTAAAAGGTAGCATCGGAGGTGGACGGAATGGTTTTCGCAAATGATGTGGACGCGTAGTTAATGGTCGCCTGAGCGGCCACCGTTTTTTACCTCTAGCTGCTGTTTACTCTCCAACCAGCAATACATATTAGCAGCGAAATTATGAAAAGCTATATTTAAAAAAATTAATTTCATTATATTTGTTTTGTTTATATTGTTGTTATACCTTTTAGCTGTACTTACCACTTAGTTAATTAATTTCATGGTTGTCAGCTTCAAACTGGAAAACAATCCAAACTTTATATACTCCAGACTGTATGAAGGGAGCCTAACTCAATTGGAAATACAACTCCATAAATTATGTGTGACAAATCTAATTAAAATAGCAAACGTTGCATCTAGCAATTACACTAGTTTACAGCCAAAAAGACCCATTTCTACTGAAAATTTTTTTTTAGTGTAGTTTGGAATGGTGATCCAAAAAATCGATTTCAAACATTTTTTCATGCCTCCGTTTTCGAAATATGAATTTCGTTCATATTTTTGATAGGTGCTCTTACGATTTAAGCCATATCTCACTTCATAACTGTCAGATAGAGTCAAGCGAGACATGAATCGAAAGGTTTTCATTGAACTGTCAGTAATTGCGCAAAACATTGTTCTTAAATCGGCTTAGTAGTTTGTATACAATAACCAAAAATATATTAAAAAAAAAGATTTTTTTTGAAAATGCGAGAAATTTCATATTTAAACGCCTGGGAAAAATAAAAAAAAAATCCAAAAAAATTATTTTTATTTTTTCAACTAAGGAACTTCTATGAAGAAAACTAGATAACGTTGATCAAAATCGTGAACAAACACAGGAGCGTAACAATTTAGTGCAAAAAAATGTGGTATTTTCATTTTAAAGACGGAAAAGACGTGATTATTTAAAAATAAATTTCCGTTTGCTTCGACTTTTGTTCGGTTCTTGATTATAATTTTTGATCTGGCGTTTTGCTAACTTCACAAAGTGACCAAAAGACGAAGAAAAATACACTTTTATTTGTTGTGATTACACAAAATACTCAAATTTGACTGTTAGTTCTTAAAATAATTTTTTTTTTATATTTTTCTATGCGTTTAAAAATGAAATTTCTTGCATTTTCGAGCAAAAATTGATTTTTTGAAATATATTTGGTCGTTGAATCAAAACCACTCCACCGATTATAAAACAATGTTTTACGCGATCATTGGAAGCTGAATTACCTTTCGATTCATATCTGGCTTGACTCTATCTGACAATTATAAAGTCAGATATGGCATAAAATGTAAGAGCACCTACCGAAAAAATTAAAAAAGTTCATATTTTAAAAACGAAGCTATGAAATAATGTAGGAAATTGATTTTTCAGATCACCATTTAAAACTACACTACAAAAATATTTCAGTTGAAATGGGTCAATTATTTTTTTTATTTTTGTAAACTAGTGTTATTTGAGTAGTGCAAGGGCGTCGAAAGGGAAGGGCAGCAATAGTAACAGAGCTGCAGGAAAACGAAAGATTTTGGGAATTCCGGCAGAATCAAATTTCAAGATAGTGTTGAAAAACTGAAAAAAGAACTGAACTGTCAAACTGTTATCGAATTCGTCAAGTTTGATCTTGCAAGTTAAATGAAATAACAAACTATGGCAAATTTGTGATGTTTGTTCCGAGTAATTATAATTCTTAGAATATAGCACGTAGTCGACAACAAGTGGGCAGATATTTAAGCGAAGAAGACAATTGATAGCGATGGTGAAAAGGCGCCCTGAAAGTTATAAGCCATAGCATCATGCTTTAACTCGTCTATTTAATATCCGATTTTTATGAAAATTTCAGGGATTTTATACATTGCAAATACACTGCCATGCACTTGAATAGGGACAAGCATTTTAACGCGAATATACAACTGTTTGACTGAAACAATCAAATTGAATCAAAAGGCAAATATTTTTTAGCATTCAGTACTTCATTCTTTATTGAATTAACAAAAAAAAATTTTTTTTAAATAAACGTAGTCTTCCGCTAAAAATTTTTTTTTTTTCAACGAGCTCTTCAAAAATTGCATATTTTTGTCTTGCACTTGCACACATTCTGAGTAAAACTCCGCGCAATGAAGTTGATCTTTTGTCAACATATAAACGTTTTAAATAGAAAAAAATGCTATGGTGGGCGGTAAAGCACTAACTGATGTCGAAAAAGGCCAAAATAATGGCTTATAAGGAGTGAAATCTTACGTACAGGCAAATTGCTTGGAAAAATTGGAATAAGCTAAGGTGTTGTATGCAATTTTCTTGAAAACCCATCAAATTATGGGAATAACATGAAAGACCGCAACAAAAAAAAACATTTTCACGTACTGCAGAGCAGCGAATTGTTCAAAAAGCTTCATATTTACACCGTTCAGCTTCGAAAAATCATTCAAAATTCCAATTAAACGCAAGTATCGATACGGTACGGAGAGTTATCCATAAAGCTGAATATCTAAGAAGATTAAAACTAAAAAAAACCCACCACTTAATAACCAACGTAAAGATTATCTTCAAGTTTTTGCTCGAAGTTATATGATTTGACATGTCCCATATTATCAGATGGTACGCCACACCACAACACCCTTCTCACGGCTATGGTGACGGGACAGAAAGTGTTCTTCTTATCGAATATCATGGAAATAATAGGAAAAACCATCATTTCCATACAAGAAGAAGCGTTTCTTAACTGAAAACTTCACGGTATGCCATTCCTTCTTTCGAGTCATATAATTTCGAGGAAAAACTTGACGAGGATCTTTACGTTGGGTATGAAGTGGTGGGTTTTTTTTTTTTAATCTTCTTAGATATTCCGCTTTATAGATAACTCTCCGTACCGTATCGATACTTGCGTTGAATTGTAATTTTTAATGATTTTTCGAAGCTGAACAGTATAAATTTAAGGCTCTTTGAACAATTCGCTGCTCTGCAGTACGTGAAAATGTTTTTTTTTGTGCGGACTTTCATATTATTTCCATAATTTGATGGGTTTTTAAGAAAATTGCATACAACACTTTAACTTATTCCAATTTTTGGAGCAATTTGCTTGTACGTAAGAGTTCACTCCTTTAAAACCATTATTTAGATTTTTTTCTTCATCAGTTAGTGCTTTACCGCCCCCCACAGTATTTTTTTCTACTTAAAACTAGAGCCTGCCTAAAAAGTTCTACGATTTTTCAATCAAAAGGTAAACTAAAACAATCACTTTGTGATAAAATGCGTGGGCACGACGCAGTTGTTAGAAACTAAATACTAAAATAGTTTCATTTAAAAAAACAACAAAAACCCCGTTTGATTGCTTTGGGCAATTCAAACAATTGGCGCCTGTGTTGGCTGCGGAGAAAGAATTTCCCCCACTAACAACAGAAGGGCCGATTAAAACGGGATGCATAACACATCAAAGCCTCAGTGTTTTTGGCGTTTGCTGCTGATGTCGGATTTTGCTACAAGCCTGCCTTTGGGATTCCCAAGCGTTCATAGCAATTCTTTCATGAAGCAACTTCTGCCAACACACTGAGGACAGGCGCAGACAGCTGAAGATTGAATTGGTATTCATGAAATAGCGTTATACTGTCAACCAGCCTCCTTTGTTGTGTTGTGCGTGTCTTGTTTTAGAAAAGTTGTGGACAATATCCATAACTTAATGACCTAGAGCCTGCCTAAAAAGTTCTACGATTTTTCAATCAAAAAGGTCACTAAAACAATCACTTTGTGTTAAAACGTTTATATGATGTCAAAATATAAGCTTCATTGCGCGGAGTTTTACTCAGCATGATGAAATCATGTTTGTCCCTATTCAAGTGCATGACAAAAATATGCCATTTTTGAAGAGCTCGTTGAAAAAAAATTTTAACAGAAGACTACGTTTATTTAAAAAAATTTTTTTGTTAATTCAATAAAGAATGAAGTAATAAATGCTAAAAATATTTGCCTTTTGATTCAATTTGATTGTTTCAGTCAAATAGTTGTATATTCGCGTTAAAATGCTTGTCCCTATTCAAGTGCATGGCAGTGTATGTTGTTATGGACCTAGCGACCTATGTTTTTTATTTGGTATCCAGACCAAATATATTGCGAAAATAATTGTAAGTGTTATGTATATACGTGTGGACGGGTGCGGCCCAGCGGTTAGTGTGCTGGCCTGCTGTGAGGGAGGCGAGGCCGACTTGGACCATCTAATAAAATTTTTTGTTTTCCTTTGAAAATAGCTTTTACACATCCGGTTACCTTTACCAGCTATTGGCGCCAGCTGTGAAGTAACTAGCCACGAAAAAGCTTCTCAAACTTCGCCTTTCAGATTCGGGTTAAAAGTGTATGCCCCGTTCTCTTGCGCGAAGAATTATAAGCACACACGCCAAGAGATTGAGGGAAAAATTCGATTTGGGGCATGGCAATAGAAGACCACCTATCAAATTAGGTTTCTTTAGCTAGTGAAAAATTAAAAAAATGCGTTTTTAAAAAGATGATATCTCAGGTTTGCTTTATTAATATTGGTGAAAAGAATATTACTGTATCTACTCAAATCATAATTTTATTCATTAAATTATTTTATAATATTAAGTAATTGTTGCCTAATTTTATACATAATGTTTCTCAGTGTTAACTACATAGCTTCTAAGGATAAAGATCTTATTGCCCTAAGCTCATCATAAATTACGGTGTTTTAAAAAAAACTGAGACCTTTATAATTTAAAAGATTTGAATTTATAAAGTTATAAACAAACAAAAAACTGCACTTAAAGAAAGCTTTGCCACGCAGTCAATTTCAAAGCTATGAAACTGAAACTTGCCAAGTGCGCTTTATATTTATCAAGTTTTTAAAAAATATCAACGTCACGCAGATCGGACGTCTTTATCATTTAGCTGCGCTGTGCACACGCTAAAGCTGGCAGTGAATGCGGTTTTAAAATAGCGTAATTTTGCTGGTTTTTTTGGCTCATAACTTGAAAACCGATCTTTATCGTTTATCGTTACATAATGCTAATTCCTAACTATCTTGAGAAAGTATAAACCATCGATCTACAAAACTGTGGAAGATCTGATGTGAGGATGGCGTTGCAAAACTTTAAAATAAACTTGATCTACCTGCAAGTAAAGGGTGATTTTTTAAGAGCTATAGGAAATTAAAAAAAGCGGGCTTGTCTGTATAGACATGAGCTTTAACATAACCCCACAAAAAATAGTCTAAAGGCGTTAAATCGCAAGATCTAGGCGGCCAATTGACCGGTCCCGAACGGGAACTAAAATGTTCACCGAACTCGCCTCTCAATAAGTCCATCGTGGCGCGTGCTGTGTGGCATGTGGCACCGTCTTGTTGAAACCACATGTCATGCAAGTCAAGCTCTTGCATTTTGGGCAAAAAAAAGTTGGATATCATCTCACGGTAGCGCTCACCATTCACAGTTACGTTACGATTCGCATCATCTTTGAAGAAGTACGGTCCAATGATGCCACCAGCCCATAAACCGCACCAAACTGTGACTTTTTCTGGATGCATTGGTAGCTGTTGCACTGCTTCTTGCTGATATTCACTCCAAATTCAATAATTTGGAAGCGTTGTTCGTTTGTAAGACGATTCATGGTTAAATTATAGACTAAACTGAAGATGTTTGACAGTGAAACAAAACACGAAACTTGCGTGAGCTGTTTAAACCAGTGTTGTCAAAAAGATAATAGCTAAAAAATAACCCTTTATAAGTAGTCTACAGGGTTTGAACGGAAAGTAACAGGAGTGAGTCGATTTAAAAAAATTTATTGAGTTAATCGCTACAGTTCTTTAAAATCTTTCAAAACAGGCTCCTTCTGATCTAGTAGGCGTGCTTTTTGGTGCCTCTTCACATATAAATTCGAGCAGTTTTAACATAAAATACAGGCTTTTATACGTAAATCACTAGTCATTTCTGTGGCACCCCCGATATTTTTATCAGCGTGACGAGCTGAGTTGATATAGCCATGTCCGTCTGTCCGTCCGTCTGTTTCTATGCTATCTCCTCCGCCAGTTTTAAAGCTGTCGTAACCAAACTGTGCACGAATTTATTTGGTACAAAGACGCTGCACATTTGTCGGAACCGGCCGGATCGGCTGAGTATAGCATATATCTGCCATAGGAACGAAAACTATTTTGTTTTCAATGGTAGCGTCTTTAAACTTTCCTGTCATGTTATTATTATTAGATAATATTATCTGTTTTAACATAATTTTGGAGTTTGATCAAAATCGGATGAATATATCGTATAGCTGCAATATAAATAACTGTCAGGCATATATCATGCTACAAGGGTATAAAAACTTCCTCCGAGCCGAAGTTAGCCTCTATTTTTATACCCGTTACTCGTAGAGTAAAAAGGGTATACTAAAGTCGTGCAAATTATGTAACAGGCAGAAGGAATCATTTCCGACCATATAAAGTATATATATTCTGATCAGCATCAAACGAGTCGATTTTGCCTTGTCCGTCGTGTCCGTCGTCCGCCGCGCGTGGTGAAACTAGATCTCAGAGTTGGTAAGAGATAGAGCTTTGACAAGGATGGGACAAATTTTTTTATCGCACGCAGATCAAGTTGTTTCAAATTTTGGCCACGCCCCTCCGCCCCGCAATTTGGAAAAGTTATATCTCCTACAGTTTTAAAGATAGAGGACTCGTGCCTTCTAGAGATAGTTAGTAATTAGCAAAAGAATCGATTTGCCGAAGAAATGATAAAGATCATGAGCGGTTCTCTTAGAGCAAAAAGGATCACCCCCCCCCACCACCCACCACCTTCAAACGAACGCCGCACAATCTTAGAGAGAGAGAGAAAGAGAGAAAGAGGAAGAGAGAGAGGGAGAGAGAGACAGGTAAGAGTATTTTATATCGGGCTGACCACTTTCACTGTTCATGAGTCTATATCGAGTCGGTTGCCGACTTAACTACGCTGTTTTCCGTGAAAACTGGTTCAATTATGGAAGAAAAAACAAGAAAGAGCGCTTCAGCCCAGGGGCCCGACTCCAAGATACCCTGACAAACACTCAAACACAAACGTGCTCAGTGAGCACTGAGCACAAAACTGGTGCAAAGAGGGAAAAAAACCGAGAACATTGGACTCAAAACGAGCACAATCGTTACCAAAAAGTATGCATGAACGGCTTTTCTCATTTGTAGTACAATGTTCTCACTTCAAGCACAATTTTTTGAGAACGCAAAAACTCAAACTGAGTTAATATTGTTAAATTTCTGAGAACATGATTTGAGTTAATCTTGGTCCGTTTTCAAAAACATTTTAAACTCAACTGGAAACAAAATTTGATTGCACCGGGTGGGGGGGACGGTTCCAGGTGTTGGCGGATTCCCCACATTTGGGCGGGAGGACGACGATGAGGCAAGACTCCTTGGATATGTGCGCCTCCTGCTTTCTCCCTCCACCCATATATTCCCATAGGAATCAGAAACATCGCTCCAACGACCCACCCCCACCCTGACTCCTTTTATTTAAGTTTTTCAGAAAAACACAGAAAAATTTGTTCGGGCTTGACTGGGATTTGAGCCCCGTACCTTATGCATTCAACGTGTATGGAATAACGCGCTAGCCAATTCAGCCATTAAACAGTTTTCCAGATGCACGTCTAGAGGGCTACTTATGCTTTGTTGAGCTGACAAGAGAGAGATCAAAAAGAGAGCCAATTCGCTATCACTCGCTCTCTTACTTGTATATCTCTCTGTTGAAAACCAGTTTTGTTGTTGTTCAAACCAAATATTATCCAATTGAGAACCACTTTACTCATTTCAAGAACATTTGGAACATTTGTTCTCAAGAATTTTAAGACCATCTTGTTCTTATTTTAAGTTTAAGGCGACTTATTTTCTGAACAGGATTTTTTAATCTGTGCACCAAAACTGGTGTTTTTTTCCTCTTGGTGCACTGGCACTTTTTTATTGGATTTGGCTCTTTTTGGCTCTTTTTGCTTATTATAATTGGTTTAAGCGAAAAAGTTCGACCATTATTCAGCACCTAATGTAGATCTGGATATTTTTCCCTGTCAACATTGAAAACTATCGAAAACACGGCATGCAACTGTGTAAATAATCGGAACCGATGCCCATCGCAAATACTAGGAATACTGTATTTCACGAATGGTTTTGAGACGGTGGCGGCTGCAAAAATTTTAGTAGTGAGATTAAGCGTTTAGCTAATTTGTGAAATAATGGACAAGTGAGTAAAAAGAGATTAAGCACCAGCACAACATATGCCTTATATGTTGATTATACATTTAGGTTTCTTACAAAAAAAAGAGAAACTTGCACTGAGTCTTCTTACACAGACCCTGAGACCACAAACACTAGTTCTCAGGTGGAAAACAAAAAGTGAGTTTGAAAAAAGCATTTTATAGTTCCTGTCGCATAATTAAATTTTTGTCTTAGAGTTGCTGTTCCGCCCACCGCAAATTTTGGTCGGAGCGGCTTGATCATTTTCTCTCTTTTTGATCTCTCTCTTGTTTTTTCTTTTAACCCGGGTTGGTAAAATGCTCAAAAGATATTTTTCTGCCATGATAATAAACATCAATGAAAAAAAAATTTTATTTTCACACGTGTTACTAACAATTTTTTACAGAAGAAAAAATTAATTTTTTTCATGTTATATATTCCCTCTCATGCGACACCATTGCTGACAGAGGTAAAGGTCGAAATTTTTTGCTTCAAACTGGATATTTGCAGCTGTAGGAAGCAGGTCATTACGAAATTCGGCTAGATCTCCAATTTTATGGCATTCGCGAAGAGTCTGTGCCCTACCCACCCCCGTTTATACTCTGGCTGAGCCCACAGTCTCACATATACACCAATACAAATGTGCTCCTGAGTCCGCGCGTCTCACATACACACCAATACAAATGCAATGAAAAAAATTTCTGAAAATATTTCACACCCGTGAGAAAAATTTTTTGGAATTTTTTTACAGATGTTAGCAAAATTTTTTTTTCACTCGTGTTAGTAACACGCGTGAAAAAATTCTCGTGTTTATAACATGAAAAAAATAAATTTTTTCTTCTGTAAAAAATTGTTAGTAACACGTGTGAAAATAAAAAATTTTTCAAACTGAATTTTTTCTTTGTGTTAATATTGCGCGTGTAAAAAACAAATGTGTGTTATTTTACGAACCCTGCTTTTAACTCAACCTCTTGTCAGCTCAACCAAGCATAAGTGCCCTCTAGATGTGAATCTGAAAAAATCTGCAATGGCTGACTGTGATGGCGCTTCACTCCATACGTTAAGTGCATATGGTGTTCGGTTTAATTCCCAGTAAAGGCCAAAAAATAATTTCTGTATTTTTCTGAACAACTCAAATCAAACGAGTCAGGTGGAGTAGGTGGGCGGGGTCCGTTAAGTTTGTTGTACAAGCGCTGTCTCTGATCTTAACAAATTTATGAATTCTAGAACCAGCAGGGTATATCCGGGATCCTCTTGCCTCCCTTCCTTTCCAATCCAAGAGGTATGTCCACACGTACCCTATTCCTCCCAAATGTGAGGAATCCGCTCACATCTGGTCCAAAATCAATCAAATTCTTTTCCCAATTGAGTTGAAAATGTTTTTGAAAACGGAACAATGTCAAGTTCTTAAAAACTCAACTCATCAATTTGAGGTGAAAATATTGTACTACAAATGCAAAAAACCGTTCATGCACTGTTTTTGGTAACGTTTGTGCTAATTTTGAGTATAATGCTCTCGGCTTTTTCCCTGTGTGTAGTATAAGATCACCAATCCAAAAAGTGTCGTTTGGTATATACAGGGTTGCCCATATTCGACGGGCCCATCTGGCAACGCCATAACTTTTGACAGAGATGTCAGATCGCTTAACGACATACCGCGTTTGAAGCGTCAGTCCAAGCAGATTTTTACCATGGAACAATACACGCCACGCGAGCGCTCAGAAATAGTTGAAATTTACATTCAACAGAACAAGTCAATTGTGAAAACTCAACGTGCTTTTAAAAAATTAAAAATTAAGCCCATTTCACATTGAATGGGACCGTAAATAAGCAAAATTGCCGTATTTACGCCACTGAAAATCCTCAGCAGATTCAAGAAGTTCCTCTTCATGACGAAAAAGTCAAAGTTTGGTGCGGCGTTAGTGCGAAAACGGTCACTGGGCCGTTTTTCTTCCAAAATGAAAATGGCCATGCTGTTACCATCAACCAGGAGCGTTATCGCGACATCTGGTTTCAACAAGACGGCGCTCCACCGCACACAAGTCGCATAACAATCGATTTTCTGAAGAAATTGTTTCCGGGCCGTTTGATGTCGAAAAGTGGTGATTTGGACTGGCCACCGCGTTCGCCCGATTTGACGCCGCCTGACTTCTTCTTGTGGGGATATTTGAAGTCAAAGGTTTACGTTAACAAGCCAAGGACCGTAGAAGAGCTCAAGGACAACATTCGTGAAGAAATAGCCGCTATTCCGGCCGAAATGTTTGCGAAATCGATGGAAAATGCTGCAAAAAGGGCACAATACGCCATTTTTTTCTCTGTAAACTAATGTCATCGTTAGGGTCACATTGGAATCGCTTTAATGTGATGTCCTAATCTATGCGCCGCATTCATCAGATACAACTTGTTCCGGTCGGTGACGAAAGTTGTGTTAAAGAGCCCATCAACCAAATTCAAGGCACTTAATTAAATGCCAAAAATAAAACATAATGTTCGTAAATCTCGTGTTGCTTAAATATTAATTAATATCCTATGTTCTACCCTTATACAGACAAATAAGCAAATTCTCAACTTTAAAATTATATTGTCACCCCACGATTTTTCTACTACTACTACATTCTTGTCAAATTATGCGTTCCACATGGGAGCAAAAATCAACTCAGATTTAACATTATAACCAATTCGAGCAAAAGTCCATTAATATCAAAGTCATAATCCTTCATGATATGAGTACATTGAACATTCTTCTATATGCTGATACCAGTAGATTTTATTTCGCTAATATTTACGTTTTTCCATTTATTGCTGCTCTGCACCCAGGCTCTGCCACTTGGTCACTGGCAATATTGGCCCGATTCCCCCACCTTGTACTCCTCTCACTTGCACAAATGCTAGCAAAACTACGCAGCAGCTTCTTTTAAAGTACAATCTCTTCTATGTGCACAGTGTCAAGTAATTTCCGGTAGTGAAATTTCATCGGAAATTGTCGCAGTTTATTTGACGGCGTGACCCCATCGATTATTCCACTGGCATCTTACATCCAATGGGTTGGCTAACAATGAAATTTGATCCTGATAATAATATTTGATTTTACATTTCCTTATTAACAGTAGTTCTCACAATTTTAATGCTCTTCTTAGACATAAGATGTGGTCGATTGTGATTATGGAAGCTTATTAACTAATAGCTAATTGGGATTGTTGTTATTTATGTATTGTTCCATTTAATCTAAAAGTTCTCCTCAGCCTTAAGCAACGATTTCTTTACATTAGAAAAGATCCTGGAAAACTATTTCCAACATAGATATCAACAATATTTATTATGCAAATTAACTTGTTCATGCTCGGATGGCTTGCCAGCAAAAATGGGAAAAAGTTATTTGGAGGCTTAATGGAGTGTATGTCGTTACGAAATCATTTGACTGGCTCAACTTGATGAAAGCTGGGCGACTCTCACTGCCTGCGTGTCAAGTCAACACAAACCATTTCCTGTCGACCTTGGAAAATAAAGCGATGCAAATCGTATAGTGGTAAATCAGATATCGGTGCAAAAATATAAAAAACTAATTGACATTTTTTGATTTGTTATAAAAAGTCACACCGAGAAAAATCAATGATATTTTTCATATCACTCTTACTTCGATATGGAAACATATCAAATTGAAATGTTGAAAATTTCAAATCGATATCATTATTACATTTTTAGTATCATTCTGAAACTATATAATATCAACTTAGGTGAATGATATTATTTTGGCACAAGCTGATATAATTTTCTTGCTAAATGAAAAAATGTATTTTTATGAAAAGTTCATTTTGATGAGGTGAGTATCAAAATGAATTTGATAATTTTTTTTGTGTGCATTAATGTTGAAGTAGAGAGATCTCAAAATTGACAAATATTTCGGGGTATTTGCTGTTATTGCAACTTAAACTTTAACAAAATGAAGATGGATTTTATAATCCATTCGTTTTCTAAGAGAAAACGTAATAAACACACTCCTATATCACCCCAACCAGTTCTTATAAGCAAAATACGTTTTGGATATGTAAACAACACTATTTTTCTGAACAGGTTGCACCAAATATTTATATAAATATTTAATTTGTTTTAATATTAAAATTTGCGTTTCAATAATTGTTCCAAAAACCAACTGATTGTGGCCTTATTAAGTAATTCCAACTTTCCACTCAACCTCAGGTGGCGGCGTCTGGGTACCCACAACGGTAACACAAGGACAAGGGTTGCTAAGTTGTTTGATTCCCTGCTGACAATGCATTTAAAATATTTAATTTAAATAAAATTTCGCTACCGGAGGATGATGGATCAACTGCAGAATAACCAATGTAAGCTGCCTTACGATGAATGGGAGAGTCAACTAATGCAATCTAAACCTTTGAATAAATCAATACAGACTAGTGGAAAGTAACATATCACGATTTTTGGATATGTACAGATCCATGTGGCAACATTTTAACTGCAACAATTCTGCATTTCTAAAGAGTCGGCTAGAAGAACTAGAGTTATAAATTTTTTTGTAGAGTTAATCCAAAAACTTAAAAATATCCATCTTGCTACCTAAAACCTAAGTAATTGGAATGGCTTTTGAAGCTTTTCTTTCATCAGCATACTTTGCTATCCATCCAAAATATTTTTTATTTAATACGTTGGTAATAGTAACCGAAATCGAAATCGGTAAGAAATAGAACCGCACCGAAGTAGCAGTTCAGTACGGCTCGGTTAGAGCCTGTTTTGCAACTCTCTAGTTGAAATTTCGTACATGGTAATAAAATGGGCAACTGAAATTTGTTTTTTAAATGTGTTTCCAGCCTCATCAAAGTGCTTCTTATATGATTTAAGTACAAAAGAGCAAAGTAAACATAAATATGCTTGTTTATCTTTTTACAATTCGATTTTCCCCTGAGTGTGTGAGAGATATGTAGTTTTTTCCAACACATCTGAGATCAGGTTGTTCATTCGGACAGACAAACGGACATGGTTAAATCAACTCAGTTCGAGATGTTGATAAAGAATATACATGTAGAGATCCAAATTTCGACGAGTTTATACAGTTATATGATTTCAGTGTTTATTTGTCGTGAGTTTACTTAATCTAATTCATGTATATTTATTAATCATGGCAACGATTTCCGCAGTTTACTCTTAGTTTCTTCTGTATGAGCTCGTGATTATAACTGATAAATCACGGGGGTTTAAAAAAAAATAATTAAAAAACGATGTTCAGAATCTGGCAACAGCCAAAGTTAAAAAAGCAGTTTGAACTCATAACATATTTTGGTAACACCTTCAAAAACCATTGCATAACTTCAGGCTGAAATTTCACGAACACAGAATTTTCAAATTTGACTAGATTTACCATTTGTATGGGTAATTTCACCAAAAATACAATAAACAAAACAAGAACAAAATGCGGTTACAACAAAATTTACCATTATGCATGGGTAGATTCAACTAACGAAAAATTTTCCTGTGTATCACTTTCATGGCAGCTTTTCTATCTATTCCGATTTTCATCAAATTTAGTGGAATTATGTAAAATAGTAACGAGACGTTTGCATTAAAAACAAGTAAAACTAGTTTTTCGACCATTTTGTCCGGTTCCCACAAATGTACAGCGTTTTGATAAAATTGAAAAATTTGGTCAGAGGAGACGCAATAGATAGCATAGAATCAGACGGACAAACAGACGGACATCGTTCTATCAACTCAGCGCGTCATACTGATCAAGAATATATGTACATATATACTTTATGTGATCGGTGATGCTTCCTTCAATGCGTTTCAAACATCCGGGAAATATCAATATACCCTCTGCAAGGGTATAAAAAAGAAAAGAAAATACTTAGCTTTAAAGCCACAAAGGTGCACTCCACGCATCTTTTAATCTTTTCGCTTGAAATTTTTACTCAAGAGAAAGGGACCTTCGCCGAATTTAACGCCGAATCCGAACGGCTAAGTTTGAGAAACTTTTTCATGGCTAGTTAATTCACAGCTGGCGCCAATAGCTGGTAAAAGTGACCGGTTGTGCAAAAGCTTTGAAAAATAAGAAGCTTTTCATTCACACACTACCGCTGCACCACACCCGGCCACGCAATGTCTTATTAGTGTCTAAAAATACAAGTACAAACAAAACTTATGACGTTTTGCAATCAGTTTCGAAAACAGTCGAAAGCAGAGTTCTTTAATTACCAAATTGGAAATTTGAATTTGAAAACAATTTCACGTTGTGAGACATAATATTCTGTATCTGGCTTAGATCTTTTTGTTTTAAGCAGCAGTTTTGCACTTTATTCTAAGAACATGGTCCAATCCCACGCACCATCTTTGCAACATCAATAACACATAAGGCTTACGATTCGCAGGGACCTCATTCAACGACAACGAATACAAAGGAATTTGCTCAAGGATATTTACTCTCAGGATTAATCGCAATTCGATTATTAATTTACCCAAGTGCATGAACACAAAAGGACACTTGGGCGCCGCTGTCGTGTGTTTTCCGCGCGTTTGCTTCCGAGAGATGCTGAGCGACTTCGTTAAAATGACAAAGCGAAATAAAACTGACAATTACTTGGTGGCGAGAAGGGGGGCAATGGGCCATCAATGGTGATTGCCAGAGACAATTGGAGACTCATTTACATTTAAGAATACATCGGCATGCCCCAGCTGCCTGGCTGGCATTCATAATCATCCCCAGGTCTTTTGGGGCTTAGCTCGACCCTTATCCTTAATGCACACGGCAACTCACGCGGCTTTGTTGACGCAAAATGGCCATAAGGCCTGCAAATTGAATTGTCAAGGATGGTCAAAAATCGCAAGAGTCTTGGATGACGGGGCAAACAGCTGTTTGCCACCGTGTCGTGGCACATTCCAGCATGCCATTTCAGGAAAGGGAGAAAAGTAATCATTATACTTAATTTTTTTACTCTGTACCAAAGGTACACAGAGTGTATTAAGTTTGTGCAAAAGTATGTAACAGCGAAAAGGAATCATTTCCGACCCTATATCAAGTATATTTATTCTTGATCAGCATCAACAGCAGAGTCGATAGCGTCAAGTTCGTCAGTCCGTCCGTCCGTCCGTCCGTCCGTTCTCAGTTCTCAGAGGTAGATGTTTTACATGTATTGGACATAAACTTCCTATACTTGAAGGCAGATCAATTTTATTTTCAAAACGTCATATCTAACCCAGTTTTAAAGATAGATGTTTCATACCTTCTAGATATAGTTAGTAATTATAATTTTTTATCGATTTGCCTATGAAATGATACTGATCGGATGAACTGTTCTCAAGTAATGAGCAAAAAAAAACCAGTGAAATTTTTATCAAGATTGGCTAATAACACACACCCCAAAAAATGACCAACATTGCGAGGTACAGCCCTGTTGATTTAAAAATATTTTAACTTTATGCTCACTGATTCCAAAACTGGATTCGGTTTAGCTTTATCAGCTCTTGTTTCCAAGATATGGCGGAAAAACGAAAAAGTTGAATATTTCGCACTCTAGGACTTATGGAGGCCACACTAGGCATAAATATGTGAGTTTATGAGCTATTTCCGATAAAGAACATATCAATGAATTTTAAAAAAATCATAGGCGCTACATAAGTTCAGCGGAAAGTCTCTAATTTGGCCTTTAAAGACACACATCTTTCGATTTATGGCATTTTTATCAAAATAAATCATCCCGTTTAAGCTAGCGCGATTATGCATGGCCAAACATATGAACAATTTTTCTGATTTGTGTGGCATTCAAATCAGTTTATTTGGCAAAGTTATAGCCTGTTAAAGACAAATATACATATTTTAATTTATAGGAGGAAAACTGGATTGTCACTTTTAATCTGTATAGGAACTGTAAAGAGGCTACTTGATTAGGCATAAAAGGTTGTATGTTTACATGTAGATGATAAATTCTATTTTGAAACAAGTAGCCTTTACACAGCTCCTATAAATTTTTTTACTGACAATCTAGTTTTCCTACCATAAATTTAAATATGGGACATTCCATATCAACTCGGTCACCCAATTTTTTTTATTTCCAAAATATTATTAACGGCTATTATTTTAAAGTACTATACATATATGAAAATACCCCAAAAAGTTTTTCCCCTACCGTCAATAGTTCTTAAGATAAACCGGAAACAGATAAAACTAAAAAAAAATCATAACTTTTGAACGGTGTATCGGATTTAATCGAACCAAAGACGGTCTTTTCTTATTTTCTCGTGAACTTTTCGTTAAAAATGTAAGACTGCAACCAAATCCACTTTTTCACTTTTTTGCTCATAACTTGAGAACCGTTCATCCGATCTTTATCATTTTTTAGCAAATCGATTCATTTTGAACAGTACGAGATATACCGTTTTTCCAAATTGAGGGGGCGGGAGGGAGCGTGGCCAAAATTTTAAACAAACTTGATCTGCGTGCAGATAAAAGAAGCATTTGTCCCATACATGTCAAACCTCTAGAGATGGTAAAAGATTACCATCTCTGAGATCTAGGAGTTCATACAGACGGACGGACGGACGGACGGACGCACAGACGGACAAGGCTAAATCGACTCGGCTGTTGATGCTGATATATACTTTATATGGTCGGAAATGTACTTTGGACTTTAGTATACCCTTTTTACTCTACTAGTAACGGGTATAAACATTGAATTTTTCTTCTTTTGTTTGATTTCTTTGGTCAGAGATCGAATTATTTACATGGGTAATACAAGTTTTATAGCTCGGTGAACAAAATCTAACAGAAATTTGATTAATTGTAAATTTTTTAGGACATAATATAATATTTAAAAACACAGTCAAACCGAAAAAAAAATTAATCCACAAAAAAATTATTTCCGCTCTCTCATGCTGTCTTCCATCTTGAAATAAATTGTGAAATGTACATAAAAATATGCTCTTTCTGAGAAAAAATATTCGGATCAAATACAGATTTTTTTTAGAGCGAAGCTCTTTTACGGACGTCAGACTGGGGGAGTAAATCTTGAAAAATTTTGTCTTTGCGACAGATTTTTTGGGGGATGTCTATGAATTCTGTCTTTGTGTTTTGTATTTGCAAAATCAGCAGCTTTTATCTTTGCAGTAGAAGCAGGTAGGTTGTGTGTGGAGTGGGATAGTGTGAGGTGGAAGTGGGGGGGAAGTGGTGGGAATCAGGTGAAGATTTGGTGGGGATCTGGCGGGGATTTGATGCTAATCTGGTGTGGATCTGGTGGGGATCTAGTGCGGATCAGGTGGTGATCTGGTGGGGATCTGATGGAGATCTGGTGGGGATCTGGTGAGGATCTGGGGTGGGTCAGGTGGGGATCTGGTTTAGGTCTGGTAGGGATTTGGTGGGGATCACCAGAGAGTGGCTGCATTGAGGTCAAGTTTTGAATTTTGTGCTAAAAAAATATACTGTTATCTGTTAGACAATGACTTAACAGTGACTTAACAGTGACTTAACAGTGACTTAACAATGACTTAACAGCGACGTAAAAGTGACTTAACAATGACTTAACAGCGACATAACAGTGACTTAACAGTGTCTTAACAGTGACTTAACAGTTTTAACAGTTTTAACAGTGCCTTAACAGTGACTTAACAGTGACTTAACAGTGCCTTAACAGTGACTTAACAGTGACTTAACAGTGACTTAACAGTGACTTAACAGTGACCTATTATTTTTAAAATTATATAACATTTATTTATACAGAATCCAAAAGGTGTATTTTTGCCATTACTTAGGTCGGTTGTATGAACGTAAAGCGCTTCGCTCCTACCGTGCGTCCCATGACACACACTTTTTTTTTCATTTTATCTGTTTCCGGTTTATCTTAAGAACTATTGACGGTAGGGGAAAAACATTTTGGGGTATTTTCAAATATTTATAGAACTTCAAAATAATAGCCATAAATAATTTTTTGGAAATAAAATAAAATGGGGTGGCCGAGTTGATATGGAATGCCCCATATGTAATTTTGTCTTTAACAGGCTATAACTTTGCCAAATAAACTGATTAAAATGACATAAAAATCACAAAATTAAATCATATGTTGGATTGTATGCTCAGATGGCGAATATATTAATCTAAGAACCACGCTGGCCTGAACGGGATGATTTATTCTGATAAAAATGCTATAAATCGGTTCCCTTTTTTGCTCATAACTTGAGGACCGTTCATCCGATCTTTATCATTTCTTCGGCATCGAATCGATTCATTTTGTTAATTACTAACTATCTCTAGAAGGTACGAATCGTCAATCTTGAAAACTGTAGGAGATATAACGTTTTTTCCAAATTGCGGGGGCGGTAGGGGGCGTGGCCAAAATTTGAAACAAACTTGATCTGCATGCAGATAAAAGAAGCATTTGTCCCATATATGTCAAACCTCTATATCTTACCATCTCTTAGATCTAGGTGTTCATACAGACAGACGGACGGACAGACGGACAAGGCTAAATCGACTCGGCTGTTGATGGTGATCAAGAATATATATACTTTATATGGTCGGAAATGATTCCTTCTGCCTGTTACATACATTTGCACGACTTTAGTATACCCTTTTTACTCTGCGAGTAACGGGTATAAATAGACCTGCACCAAAAACACTGTTGGGCTGTGTAAATAGCCGAGGTAACAATTTTTTGTTCATCTTTGGACATCTCCCCTCAGGAAGAAAGGAACGCTATTAAACATTTCTTCCCATGAGTAACGGGTATATCGAAGTCGGTTAAATGATTCATACCTTAGAGCCGACATTAACTTACGTTCTCGTTTTTGTAATGTAGGTTGTATACAATCAATACAATTGTATAGCTCGAGAAAGGCTTGTGATTGAAATGATAAAAATCGCTGTTAAAAAGTCAGGGTTAGTACTACAAGTATAAAAAAAATCGCTAAATTACTTTCGGTTGATATACTTTCAAAATGCATACTCAAAAAAATTATAGCAGCGGTGTCCGAGTATCCTTCAAATCCGGCTATGCCCTTTGTTTTATGAAAAGAAGATTAATCTAAATATTCATAAAAATGAAAAAGGTGTTGGGATGGTGAGATGTTGGTTAGCAGCATTGTTTCGTTCTCACTCGCTCTCTTATTTTTGTGCCGCTGCAAAATAAATAAGCATCCAATTTGAGTGAATACAAACATATGTCCAAACTTTTATAAGTAGAGGAACACAATCCAAAATAAACACATATCGCTCACTTACTTCAATACTGGCTTAACTCAAAAAATTCGATTTTTGACTTAATGATGCAGAAATACTCGCTGAATTGTGTACTATTTTGTTATATGAAAATATGTGTCAATATAATTTTACAGGTTAATTTTCAAGTTAATGCAAGAACGCCATATCTCAGTTGTCCTGGAGTCGATATGGAGCAAACATACATCGGCTTTCAGTTTAAACATCATATTTTCATGTTTTATCAATAGGCATTCTAAATTTGTAAAATTTTAATAATTAACTCGTAAATAAAAGATCCATGTTTTCTGGGTTAAATCCATTGAGAACTTTACACGTGTTTTTCTCAAAATGGATTATTTTGAGTTATGCTAGTTGTAACGGCTGCACTAAGCTAAACGGCAGTGCAAGAAAGGTTGCAAGAATACCTCGTCTCTTTGTTCTGATCGATAACTAACACTCGATAGGACATCCGATAATTGTCTGTACACATGCACACGAGAAGAGAAGTGAAGCCAACTTCAGCTAAGAGTTTTCCTATTTCCGTTTGAACTTGGCTAAGGAAAAGACCGTCCACGAGTATTGTGATCTGCAGACAACCCAAGCATTATTATCATCAGTGTTATCATTGAAGAAAAAAGCACTAAGGTCGTTTGGCCAGCTGGACCAAAACCACAATTGCATTGGTATTTGCCTGCAGATAAACATACATGCATGCATAGTTTGCATATGTATTTGGTTAAGGAGCCAAATAACAACGATCTTACTTTAAATATTCGTCTTGAACAGAGGCTAAATGTAGTGTCCGCACTGATTGATTGAACAGCTATAACAGGTGGCGTGAGGAGATAGTCCGCGCCCGGTTGAAGGCGTCACCAATATAAAAGGAAGTCCATAGTAGTTCCAGAATCGTGAATGCAGGTCTTCCAACAGTATAGTACGACAGTACACACACGCAGCGCTGATCGATACCGCTGTAGCCGCATGCAGGAAAGCAGGCCAGGCCTGATGGCAAATTTCGACCACGTGGTAGTGCCCACTCGATCTTCGACGCCGCATTAATTGTAAAGTGGTAAAATGACTACTGCTGCTATATGATCTACCGCAACTAAATTTAAGTTTAACCCTTAAAACCCCATATCCCAGTAGTAACCGCATCAATGCACCAGGCCTGGAAGCACGGATCATCGGATACACTGTGAGTATTAAAGAAGAATTTTTTTATACATATGCTGAATGAAGTAAAGCAGCTGCGGCAAGTCATTAGGTAGCAGGTTCATTCATAAAGCCAACGATACAAATAAGAAGCAGATGGTGGTGATAATTAATTAACTAAAATTTGCAAAAAAAAAAAAATATATACATAACAAGTGAGAAAGTCGGTCAAGCCCGACTATAATATACTCTGTACCTCTCTCTCTCTCTCCCTCTCTCTCTCTCTCTCCCCCTCTCTCTCTCTCTCTCTCTCTCTCTAAGATTGTGCGGCGTTGGTTGTGAAAGGGTGGGTGGTGGGTGGCGGGGGTGGCCGGGAGTGATTCAGATTCACTTCTTTGCTCATAACTTGAGAACCGCTCGTCCGATCTTTATCATTTCTTTGGCAAATCGATACATATTCCTAATGACTAACTATCTCTAGAAGGTACAAATCATCTATCTACAAAACTGTGGGAGATATGACGTTTTTTTCAAAATTGTGGGGGCGGGAGGGGGCGTGGCAAAAATTGAAAATAAACTTGATCTGCCTGCAAGTATAAGAAGCATTTGTCCCATACATGTCAAACCTCTATCTCTTACCATTTCTGAGATCTGTTTGTTCATACGGACGGACAGACGGACAGACGGACAGACAGACGGACAGACGGACATGGCTATATCGACTCGGCTGTTGATGCTGATCAAGAATATATATACTTTATAGGGTCGGAAATGATTCCTTCTCCCTGTTACATACTTTTGCACAAACTTAATATACTCTATGTACCTTCGGTACAGAGTATAAAAAGAGGATTCTATAGAATAATTATGGCTGAAGTCCTATTTAAACTTTAATTTCTTTATCTCATAAAAACATATAATTTTTTGATCCTATTAATATTATAAATATTTCGTATATAATCAACCGTAAGCTACTATGTATAAGAATAATGATGATTGCCAATTTGTGAATTGTTGTAGGCATTAAATGAAGTACAAACCATGAGAACCTTGGAGTAAAGGATTTAATGGAGATGTATCAAGATTAGGTGGCATCGATGATTCATTTAGGGTTAACATATTATTGTAGACCAAATGTTAACATGGTAGGTTGGGTAACTGAGGGAACACCAAACTCAGTAATATTCCTATGTCGAAGGAACATCTGTAAGAGGCAAGGTCAACATAATCTCTTGTGTGATAGCCAGTTGCTTTAATGAGCGAAAGACCCTCCCCGTCCGACGAACATAACCGAAAGACTCCCAATGTTGACCGAAGCTTGAGCTCAGAGCAACTAATGTGTGAAGCAAACGACATCCAGGCAGAAATATCACTACACAGTACTGAAGTAAGTGAGCGATATATTTGTTTCTGCTTGGATACTGATAACCGGAGATGTCAATAAAGGTTGTGGGGTTAGGGTTATTAAAAAAAAGATCTTTTCTTAAATTTTAAAAATCTGTTAAAAAATTTGCAAAGTTCGTTGTCTACAAGTAAGGTGTACAAATCTATGGATAAATATCGAATATTTCTTCGTAGAAAAAAGTTTTTCTCACTAAAATAAATAGTAAAATTATATAACTTACAAATTGTAACTAAAGAAATTTTTTATTTTGTTTCGATAATATTCGTTTTTTTCGATTTTTTTTTACAGTTGTACATGTTTTTTTGGCTAGAAGTTTGTTTGTACTAATTGTTTGTTTATTTTGGTCTAAGCTACAACTTCGTACCGTGTTACTTGTCCAAATTTGTAACGGGTTTCAAGATATAGTTGAAAAACTAAAAAAAGTTGTTTGTAATTTTGAGTTGAAGTTGTAATTTTTTGATTTGCTACAAAGGAATGTTCTGTAGGTCAAGCCAAAAGCAACAACTTTGCAAAAGACATGTAATCAAAATTTAGATTAGTTTTCGAGAAATAGAATCATTAATCCTACTCTGCAGTTGAAAAGTTCAAAGTGCAATAAAAATCAGAGAAAAACGCATTCAGCGTTTTTCTACTACCATCAAACCCTTTCACATTTTTTTGGTCTCGACCGTATTAACTAATATGAGTTTAAAAATGTGTCACAGTGTATGTATTCAAAAATTATGTCCATTTCTGTTCAAGTGCAAATCAAAGCGGAAATCAGCTCTGACACTATATGAAAGTGGAGACGAAGTCGATTAATATTTCTCGCACTTACATCTACACTCATACCTCAAAATTAACGATTTTCTTTTCTTTCTTGTTGATAGTCAATGAAAGGATGTTTAAACGATATCGACAGCAGAACAACTAATAGCCTATTTCCACTGGCTTCATTTCTTATCATTTTCATTTCTAACAAGTAAGACCGTTGCAGTCGAGTAGCCCGACTTCAATATACCCTGTACAATTGACAACGAGAGCGTAAGTTAAAGTCGGCTCTAACCGACTTCGATAAACCCGTTACTCATGAAAAAACATGTTTAACAGTGCTCCTGCGTTCCTTAGGGTGACCATCCGAAAAGTATGCAACATTTTTTTAGGGTGGGTGGGGTGGTAGCGGGGGCTTGGTTCGCTTTTTTGCTCATAACTTCTGAACCGTTCATCCGATTTTTATCATTTCTTCGGCAAATCGATTCATTTTGCTAATTACTAACTATCTCTAGAAAGTACAAATCGTCTATCTTCAAAACTGTGGGAGATATAACGTTTTTTCCAAATTGCGGGGGCGGGAGGGGGCGTGGCCAAAATTTGAAACAAACTTGATCTGCGTACAGATAAAAAAAGCATTTGTCCCATACATGTCAAACCTCTATCTTTACCATCTCTGAGATCGACGCGTTCATACAGACAGACGGACAGACGGACGGACGGACAGACGGACGGACGGACAGACGGACAGACGGACAGACGGACATGGCTAAATCGACTCGGCTATTGATGCTGATCAAGAATATATATACTTTATAGGGTCGGAAATGTTTCCTTCTTCCTGTTACATACATTTGCACAACTTCATGATCCCCTTTACCCATTTTTAATGGGTAAAGGGGTATAAAAATGAAGCCGTTTCCATTGACAAATTGTCATCATTTTGACACTTTGACAAAAACAGCTGCTTTGTTTGTTTTAAATAACAGGCGGCACTTTCAAACTTGCGTGGACTTTTTGGAATATTTAGCAAAAAAAAAAAGACATACCCCTCAGGACAGCAATTCCTCGTGGCGAACGCATTGCCATCGCCCTAAACTATCAGCAGAAAGCTAAATACACAACTTATTTTTAGTAAATTTTTTACCTATTTATATTTTAAGCAAAATACGCCTACTTTTTCGGGGCAATTGTCATCATTTTCGAGAAATGATAGAAATGAAAGGCAAAATGAAGTGACAATTCGTATGGAAGAAATGATATCATTTTCATAATTCAATAAAAAAAACCTACTTTTGTACAGGGAAATAAGGTATAAGATATTTCGCCCCTGTTGGATCAATTGAAAGTCGTGATTTTGAAATTATCACAGTCTTAAATTAGTAAACTATTAACAATTTTTAGAAAAATAAATAGAAAAAAAAAAATAGTTACGCATCAAAAAAAATAAGTTTAAGGGCATTTACCAATATTTGGTGAGCTTAAAAGGTTAACAAAATATATGAAAATTGCTTAAATTAATTGCTGCAACAATATAAATTAAGATTACTTCAAACAAAAAAAAAAAAAAGCCGGTAAGTGGGTCAAACTTTCCTGTATTACTCTCCGTAGCTGCGGAAGTATATGCTCACTAAGGAATGGGGTTTGACTTTTATTCGCGCAAACCGTATTGCATGGCCGTATGGCCGTCTGTGGACGGTGGCCGTCTGTGGCCCAGCGGTTAGTGTGCTGGACTGCTGGGCGGGAGGTCGCGGGTTCGATCCCGCTTCTGAACATCTAATAATACAAGTTTTTTCTTTCTTTAGAAAAATAACTTTTACACATACGGTCACCTTCATCAGCTATTGGCGCCAGCTGTGAAGTAATCTAGCCATGAAAAAGCTAATTCTCAAACTTTTGCCATTCGGATCCGGCGTTAAACTGAAGGTCTCTTTCTCTTGTGCGAAAAATGTAAAGCACACACGCCAAGAGATTGTGAGAAGGCTTGTCTTGGCCCCGTTGGAGGAGCTGTATAGCCAATTTTACATTTACATTTACAAACCGTATTGCAAACACAAGATCTACGGACAATTCTAAGTAAATTTGAGCAAAATACCAAGGGTCTACGCAAACCGACTTCAAATACTTATGTTAAAAACAAGTAAGAAAGTCGGTCCAGTACTACTGTAAAATACTCTGTACCCCCAAAGTTTGTATATATCTAATCAATTTAAGATAGAAGCCTCTCAAAGTGGCAAAGAATCCACAAAGTGTGTGAATTGCTTCTAATCGAAATAGAAATAGTTCTAATCGATTGTTAGCTACTAATCCACTTGGAAAATCGACCCTTCAAAAGGTAGATTTGATTTGAATGCGCCAAGAATACCAAAATTGTAAATGGAAGTAGCCAGGGCTAGATATCAATCAAAATATTAGCAGCTTATAATTCAATTGACACGCTGCTCCAGATAAACTCTCCAATTTACCACAAATATTTGACTGTGAACTGCAAAGGAGATAACTGATTCCGAGATATGTAAAGAAAACAAAGCCAATTTGTCCAGATTCTGTCATTCGCTGTTGGTCGTTTACTGAAAAATTCATTATATTAAATTGCTTGCGTGGAATCGAAACCGCTAACAACAACAAACAAACCAACATTTGGCTAAATGGCAACTAGGGATTAATACTAAAATAACCAAAGGCAAGCCAACCGCAAGCCAAAGGCCACATTTTCGTTTATTTAACGACAAACAATCACAAAGTGGCGCAAAGTTCTTGTTACATTTTATTTGGTGACGACGACCTTAAACTTTTTCTGTTCCGCTCGTTGTGACGCTTCCCATAGTTTGTTTTCAAACTATTTAATGGCTTTTCTCCAGCGTGAATCTATTGGGCTTCAACTGCCATCGTTGACACGCCTTTGTCCTGGACCTCGCCTGGTGCTTACGGTGCCAAAAATTTATCACAAAATTCGGACCAATCCCAAGAGTGCCACTCGAATTTCATTATGCGACGAAGCGGGCAGCCCAAACGCGCAATCAGGCAGCATTTTCCATTGAAGACACTTGCAAAGCGAAACAGTGAAAGTAGGTGAAAGGGAAAACACAAGAATCCTTGGAGCGTGCATAAGCCAGGCTGTATTAATAGGCAAACACGAGCTTAGTTTTTAAGAGAAAGAATTGTTTAGTATTGATGAAAATGCATCTTCAAACCCCCCAAAATACTTCTTGATGTTGATCAATATCCAATATTTGTAGTATTAAAAAAACCGTCGATTTCAGATCGATGACGATGGTGGTAAATTATTGGGAAAGTTTTTATACTCTGTAAAAGTATGTAAAAGGAGAAGGAACCATTTTCGACGGCAGCCAAGTCAATTGTTTGAACGCCCTAATCTCAGAGATGGTATGAGATAGAGGTTTGACATGTACGGGATAAATATTTGATCTTGTATGTATTTGTAGGCAGATCAAGTTTTTTTTTCAAATTTGACCATGCCCCCTGCCGCCCCCACAATTTGGAAAAAACTTCTTATCTCCCACAGTTTTGAAGAAAGATGGTTCGTCTAGAGATAGTTAGCAGGGTTCGTAAAATGCTCAAAAGATATTTTTCTGCCATGATAATAAACATCAATGAAAAAAAAATTTATTTTCACTCGTGTTACTAACAATTTTTTACGGAAGAAAAAAATAATTTTTTTCCTTCTCCCAGTTACATACTTTTTCACAAACTTAATATACTCTATGTACCTTCGGTACAGAGTATAATAAGCCCAACAATTCAACAGAAAGAAAGTTGACAGAAAGAGTTGCTCACATTTTGAACTTGTTGAAAATTCCTGAACTCAACAATTCCGTAGCTTAACTGGGGCTCGTGATCACCCGAAATATATTTTTCTTATTAACCTTGTGACATAGCGCTACCTGGTGGGCGTGGTGGCTTTGGAGTGATCGGCGTGGCGCGGCCTGGTGGGCGTGGTGGCTTTGGAGTGATCGGCGTAGCTCGGCCTGGTGGGCGTGGTGGCTTTGGAGTGATCGGCGTAGCTCGGCCTGGTGGGCGTGGTGGCTTAGGAGTGATCGGCGTGGCGCGGCCTGGTGGGCGTGGTGGATTTGGAGTGATCGGCGTAGCTCGGCCTGGTGGGCGTGGTGGCTTAGGCGTGATCGGCGTGGCGCGGCCTGGTGGGCGTGGTGGCTTTGGAGTGATCGGCGTAGCTCGGCCTGGTGGGCGTGGTGGCTTTGGAGTGATCGGCGTAGCTCGGCCTGGTGGGCGTGGTGGCTTTGGAGTGATCGGCGTAGCGCGGCCTGGTGGCTTACGCGTGATCGCTCTGCTTGGTCCTTGACCGTTTGCCACAGATTGCTCTCCAATAAGCAACAGAAGCACTGCAAGTGCTGCGAACTGAAAATGAGATTAGTTACTTTTTCTGTTCTATGTTTTCGTTCTACTTACAGCTATGGTGATCCAATTCATGATTACCAACTTAAGGCAAAGACACCACTTTATATAGCCAAAGCAATTCTAAATGGATCTTATTTGTGACCAATCTAATTATACACTTGAAAAGTGTATTATAATTTTGCCCAGAAGTTTGCAATGCATAGAAGGATATATGTTCTTATATATATTCTTGATCAGCATGACGAGCTGAGTCGATTAAGTTTTTTCCGTCCGTATGTATAAAGTGGAACAAAAATAAAAGATAATAAAATTATTTCTTAAACACATCTCAGTGGTTTAAAATTCAATTATAAATGACGAAGTCATGGCACTTCAAAGTTGGATTTTTGAAAAAATTTTGATAATTCTAAATTTTTTCTGCCTTTCATTAAGTTTTTTTCAATCTTACCATAAAAATTGCTTAGGTCTCAGATATTGACAGCATTGGGTAATTTCTTACGAACATTTTTTGCCTTGGTCATCAAAATCGGATGAAAAATAAACCCTATATTCACACCTCCTCTTCTCGAGAGTATTATTAATTGTTGTTTTGCATGCAAAAAACAGTGACTAAAACAGTGACAAAACAGTGACTAAAACAGTGACCAAACACTGACTATATCAGTGACTAAAACAGTAACTATCCATCGTAAAAAGCTTCCTTCGTATCGGGTGTTCTACGACGCCCACTCTTTTTATACCCGTTACTCGCAGAGTAAAAAGGGTATACTAAAGTCGTGCAAATGTATGTTACAGGCAGAAGGAATCATTTCCGACCATATAAAGTATATATATTCCTGATCACCATCAACAGCCGAGTCGATTTAGCCTTGTCCGTCTGTCCGTCCGTCCGTCTGTCTGTATGAACACCTAGATCTAAGAGATGGTAAGAGATAGAGGTTTGACATATATGGGACAAATGCTTCTTTTATCTGCATGCAGATCAAGTTTGTTTCAAATTTTGGCCACGCCCCCGCAATTTGGAAAAAACGTTATATCTCCTACAGTTTTCGAGATTGACGATTCGTACCTTCTAGAGATATTTGGTAATTAGCAAAATGAATCGATTCGATGATAAAGATCGGATGAACGGTTCTCAAGTTATGAGCAAAAAAGGGAACCGATTTATAGCATTTTTATCAGAATAATTCATCCCGTTCAGGCCAGCGTGGTTCTTAGATTAATATATTCGCCATCTGAGCATACAATCCAACATATGATTTAATTTTGTGATTTTTATGGCATTTTAATCAGTTTATTTGGCAAAGTTATAGCCTGTTAAAGACAAAATTACATATGGGGCATTCCATATCAACTCGGCCACCCCATTTTATTTTATTTCCAAAAAATTATTTATGGCTATTATTTTGAAGTACTATAAATATTTGAAAATACCCCAAAAAGATATTCCCCTACCGTCAATAGTTCTTAAGATAAACCGGAAACAGATAAAATGAAAAAAAATCTGTATTTGATCCGAATATTTTTTCTCAGAAAGATCATATTTTTATGTACATTTCACAATTTATTTCAAGATGGAAGACAGCATGAGAGAGCGGAAATAATTTTTTTGTGGATTAATTTTTTTTCGGTTTGACTGTTTTTTCAAATATTATATTATGTCCTAAAAAATTTACAATTAATCAAATTTCTGTTAGATTTTGTTCACCGAGCTATAAAACTTGTATTACCCATGTAAATAATTCGAACTCCAACCAAAGAAATCAAACAAAAGAAGACAAATTCAATGTTTATACCCGTTACTCTTAGAGTAAAAAGGGTATACTAAAGTTCAAAGTACATTTCCGACCATATAAAGTATATATATTCTTGATCAGCATCAACAGCCGAGTCGATTTAGCCTTGTCCGTCTGTGCGTCCGTCCGTCCGTCCGTCTGTATGAACTCCTAGATCTCAGAGATGGTAATCTCTTACCATCTCTAGAGGTTTGACATGTATGGGACAAATGCTTCTTTTGTCTCAATTTGGAAACACGTTATAACTCGTACAGTTTTAAAGATAGATGATTCGTACCTTCTAGAGAAATAATGATATAGATCGGATGAACGGTTCTCAAGTTATGAGCAAAAAAGTGAACCAAGCCCTTCCCGCTACCACCCCTCCCACCCAAAAAATGTTGCATACTTTTCGGATGGTCACACTAAGAAACGCAGGAACACTGTTCAACATGTTTTTTCATGAGTAACGGGTATATCAAAGTCGGTTAGAGCCGACTTTAACTTACGCTCTCGTTTATCCAAAAATTTTATGAACTTCAACATGAGTTGCTCAAAGCGAACATTTCACTGCAAAAATGATCCAAGCAAGTTTTGCTTTATTTCTTTTTATACCCTGTACCCATTAAAAATGGGTAAAAGGGGATAATGAAGTTGTGCAAATGTATGTAACAGGGAGAAGGAAACATCTCCGACCCTATAAAGTATATATATTCTTGATCAGCATCAATAGCCGAGTCGATTTAGCCATGTCCGTCTGTCCGTCCGTCCGTCTGTCCGTCTGTCTGTATGAACGCGTCGATCTCAGAGATGGTAAGAGATAGAGGTTTGACATGTATGGGACAAATGCTTCTTTTATCTGTACGCAGATCAAGTTTGTTTCAAATTTTGGCCACGCCCCCTCCCGCCCCCGCAATTTGGAAAAAACGTTATATCTCCCACAGTTTTGAAGATAGACGATTCGTACTTTCTAGAGATAGTTAGTCATTAGCAAAATAAATCGATTTGCCGAAGAAATGATAAAGATCGGATAAACGGTTCACAAGTTATGAGCAAAAAAGCGAACCAAGCCCCCACGCTACCACCTCTCCCATCCTAAAAAAAATGTTGCATATTTTTCGGATGGTCACCCTAAGGAACGCAGGAGCACTGTTAAACATGTTTTTTTATGAGAACCGGGTTTATCGAAGTCGGTTAGAGCCGATTTTAACTTACGCTCTCGTTGTCATTTGTACAGGGTATATTGAAGTCGGGCTACTCGACTGCAACGGTCTTACTTGTTATTTTTATACCCTGTACCCATTAAAAATGGGTAAAAGGGGATCATGAAGTTGTGCAAATGTATGTAACAGGGAGAAGGAAACATTTCCGACCGTATAAAGTATATATATTCTTGATCAGCATCAACAGCCGAGTCGATTTAGGCATGTCCGTCTGTCCGTCTGTCCGTCCGTCCGTCTGTCTGTATGAACGCGTCGATCTCAGAGATGGTAAAAGATAGAGGTTTGACATGTATGGGACAAATGCTTCTTTTATATGTACGCAGATCAAGTTTGTTTCAAATTTTGGCCACGCCCCTCCCGCCCCCGCAATTTGGAAAACGTTATATCTCCTACAGTTTTGAAGATAGACGATTCATACTTTCTAGAAATAGTTAGTAATTTGTCAGGTTCTTGTTGGAGAAACGCACAGTCTGCACGAAAAACAATAAAAATCGGTCTACATCATTTGAGTACTTTTAGCCTTGAACTGCAATAAAAACTCCTAATGCTCAACGTTTAAGCGTAGTATACACTTCCACCAAAGACTTGCCAAAACAAAAAACTCCATATAAAAAGAACTCACAAAAATTTTCGTGCCAAAACCTTTTGGCAATCACTTTGGTGGCAGTCCACACTTCCAACAATAACTTCTCAATAAAATACCGATAAAATACTAGATCCGTATTTTCTGTATTGTTATCGATAGGTAGGTAGGTATTTCCGGCTGGCCCCTTGTAGGGGGGCCACATATAGACCTTATGGTCCTTAGTGAGGCCGGGTGCTTTTTTAGTGTATATTTTCCTTTACACCCAAAAAAATTTGTATCAATATGACTCTGATACACGTTGTCTCAAATCGAAACTGAAACTAGTATCATTTTTTTGTATCAATGCAAACCTAGAAAGTATTAGATTGAAACTTCGAATATTTATTTGATGCGCAGAAGTATTAATTTGAAACTAAACAATTTTTTTTTTATTTCGAAAATTCGAAGAATGTATGAATTGTAAAACGAAGCATGCCGAACGTCACAGATGGCGATGCTTGACATGTCACATTTAGTGATTTTACTTTTTTGTAAATAAATGGGGACTTAGGAAAAAGTAAAGGCTATGGAGAACACCTTTCCCAGACGACGTGAAGAAGATAAATAAATGGATTTCAAATGGCGCATATTTGCAAGGTAAGTATAAGCAGCTGAGTATTCATGTCGTTTTTTGAAAATATGTAAATCAGAGCGGGCAAACTAACAGAAACGAAACGTTTCTGAATCGTTTCGTTTCTTTCTTTGCAAAAAAAGGAAAAAAAAAAAAAAACAAAAAAAATGTAAATGAGAAAAATGAGTTCTGTTCAGTTTGCGTTCGTGAGAGCAAACTAAACGTAAAGCGAAATGCGCTCATCTTGATTTGCGTACAAAGGGAATCGGAACGATATGCAACGAGCGCGAATAGTTCGGAAACGTTTGCTGCTCAATTTGTATACGCTTAGTTGTTTTTTTTTTTTGTTGCTTGCTTCTTTGTTTTTCTCAGCTTTGTTGTTTTCGTTTGCTTTTATTTTATTTCTTCAATTCAGCAGCTGAAGTAGAACTAAAAGCCGATCATTCCGCAAACGATTTCTTAGTATACGTTTCGTTCCGAAACGTTCCAAGGCAGTTTAGCTGTCGGGAGAACAATATTCCAATCGTTTCGTTTGCGCTCTTCGGCAATATAAAGTTAGTTGTTTCGTTTTTCCTTACTATGGTAACAGCTACAAAACAAATGAATAGTTTCTAAGCTTTCGCGAACGGTTCGTTAAACGTTTCGTTTGTTTGCCCGCTCTGATGTAAATAACAAATGTAACTCCTTAGACAGGACACACAACAAGCCAGAATGCGGTGACTTTTAAGCGCTTTGCACGACAACGTACAAAAAAAAGGTGAAAAAAAAAAAAAAAGAAAGGCGTTTGGTTTCGCGTTTTTACTCAAGGTCTCTGAAGGCGTAAACTGCTACAAGTACGGCAGGGTTCCCCAGAAGAGAGGGCGAAAATGTGACTATGTCTTCCTCTAACACACAGGGAGTATGTTCGTGCCCCAGGGTCTATGGCTGGGAAACTCTGATGTACGGGTTCGAGCAAGAGGCATACCAATATGGTGACTGGTAAATTACATTTTGATAGAGTTTGAAATAAAAAAAAATTTTTTATAAAATGTTTTGTTTTTATTTTAATGGCAGATTATAATGAACTGAATTTATAGTACAAAGATAAGAAAAACGAGAAAGGCAAAGCTAACTTCCTCTGTACCGAAGTTTTGATACACTTGAAATATCTTGTCTCAACGGTTAGCGACTTCGACCAAACTTCGCAAATCAGCTTAAAAACATTACATATTACCCATGACCGTGTTTGAGAGCAGTAATATTGAAAAAAAAAAACAGTTTTTCTTACTAAAACCCATTTTCCGAACGAACATTTGTATAACAGCTACAAGAAGTAGTCATCCGATCCGGTCGGTTCCGACATATTGGCAGCGTGCAGTAAAAAGAAGACTCTGTGCAAAGTTTCAGCTCGATAGCTCTAAAACTGAGGGACTAGTTCGCGTAGAAACAGACAGACGGACGGACGGACAAACGGACAGACGGACGGACAAAGCTTAATCGACTCAGCTCGTCATGCTGATCAAGAATATATATACTTTATGTGGTCGGAGATGATTCCTTCTATGCGTTGCAAACTTCTTGGCAAAATTATAATACACTTTTCAAGTGTATAAAAATATTAAATTAATAAAAGCTAGTATCAAAATGAAACAAAAAGTTTGATAGTTGTATTATTAAATTAATAAGACCTAGTGTCAAATTGATACTTAAAAATTAATACAATAAAGTGTCAACCTGATACACGTTAGTATCAATTTGAAATCCTCGAAATATCATGTTCATACTTTCGAAGATGTCAATTTGATACTCGGAGTATTAGAGAGAATTCGATACTCAATAGTTTCAAATTGATGTCTAAATTGTGTCGATGTGATGACAACTTTTTTTTGAGTGTATAGTGCGTTAGTTTTTTGTCTCTCTTCTTCCACATGATTTTAGAGATTCTGCAGCCGGTCGTGTTCTTCCACTTTTCCTCTGCATCTTTCTCCGCTTTCTCTTCCATCTTGCTGTACAGCGTCTGTGAGAGATAGGTATGTTTAGTGTTGCTTCTTGGCTAAGTGCGACCCCGGCTTTTGCAAGAGTGTCCGCCATTTCGTTTCCATCAATGCCCTGGTGGCTGGGAATCCAGTAGATTTGCACCTTGCTGGAGGTGCTGAGGGAATCTTTTGCTTCTCTGCTTGCCAGAACATTTTTGGAGTTGATGGCGTGACTCTGCATTGCTTTGATTGCCGCTTGGCTGTCTACGTATATGTTGATCGTTTGGTGCGTGTAGTTCTGCCAATTCAGCTGCTTTCCTTATAGCGAAGACTTCCGCCTGGAATATATTGCAGTAGTTTGGCAGTTTGTAGAAGAGTCTCAATTCCGGTTCCTTGCAGTACACGGCGGCTCCGACTCCTGAGGCCATCTTTGAGCCGTCCGTGAAAAGGTGCATTGCTTCCTGAGCCAGCCCTGTACGCCAGTCTTCTGGTCCCAGTAATGCTGATGCGCCTGTAAAGTTGGTTTTTGGGATCATGTAGTCCGTGCTACTGTTGATCTCTCTGCCAACTGTGCTGTGTCCATAGCTTTGTAGAGCCATGGTGCCTGCCGCGCAGTCTTGGTAATACATTGAGTCTCCAGGATAGTTTACTGTCGATTACTACTCCAAGATATTTTACGTTGTTTTTTGGCGTTAGCTGTGTTTCATTTATCGTGGGTGGAGTCCATTGCGGTACCTTGTATCTCTTGGTGAAGAGAATGAGGTCCGTCTTCTCCGCATTTATGCTAAGTCCGGCTTCTGAGAGAGTCCATGATTGAGCTGACAGTCGATGGACATTTTATCTTGGGTGCTTTCCTGCGAAATTTTTGAAGTAATTCGTTGACCACAAGGTTCCATAGAAGAGGGGACAGGACTCCGCCCTGGGGCGTTCCGCCGTGTGCCTCTCTTGTCATGGTTGTGGTACCCCACTCGGCTTGTACTCTTCTGCAACTCAGCAGGTAATACATCCAGGAGTCCAATGCCGTGTGTATTGCTAGGGCTCTTAGGCTTCGCATTATTGCTTCTGTAGTGACGTTGTTAAATGCACCCGATGTGAAGGAATGCTCCCAGGGCAAATTCCTGATGGTACAGTGCCTTCTCGATGGTGGCTACTAGGGAGTGTAGCGCTGTTTCCACCGATTTCCCTTTCGTGTAGGCGTGCTGGTTACCCTCCAAGGTCAGGTTCATGCCTTCTCTTATATGGAGGTCCAGTAGTTTTTCCATTGTTTTGAGCAGGAATGATGTGAGGCTAATGGGCCTGTAGTCTTTTGGTTGCACGTGACTGCATTTCCCTGCTTTGGGCAGGAATACAACGCGTGCTGTCCTCCAGGCCACAGGTACATAGCTCCACCTCAAGCATGCTATAAAAATGGATTGTAGCCATGGGACGATTGCGCATTTGATCGTTTTTAGCATGGCTGGGAATATTCCATCTAGCCCTGGGGATTTGTAACTCGCAAACGAGTCGATCGCCCATCGGATCTTTTCTGGAGTAATGATATTATCTGGGATGTTGGCTTGTTGCGTGTGTAGGTCTTGAGGCGTATCTGTCTCAGTGACTACAGTGCAGCCTGGAAAGTGCGCATCAAGTAGAGCGCATGTCGCTTCCCTGCTGCTTTCCGTCCAGTGTCCGTCGTTCGTTTTTAGCTGACTCTGCATGGGTGGCTGCTTTGAAAGCAGTTTCCTGAGTCTAGCTGTTTCGGAGACCTTCTCTATGCTGGAGCAGAAGTTTCTCCATTAGTTTTGTTTTGCCTTCCGTACTTCTTTTTTGAAGACGCGAAGTCTAATCTTGTATTCTTCCCAGATTATTTGCTGATTCGCTTGTTTGGCGAGTTTGAAGCATTCTTGCACGTCCTTCCTCTGCTCTTTCAGCGCTGGGGTCCACCAGGGGGGTCTGGTTCTCCTTTTGCTAACTGTGAGTTTGCGTGAGGTTTTGTATGCTTCGGTTAGGTTGGCGGTGAGCGTCTCCACGGACCTCTCAATGTCGCCTACCGAGCAGATACTCGTTGGCTTTGGTAGTTTTGACTCTACCGTTCTAAGGTACTTCTCCCAGTCTGTGTTCCGGGGGTTCCTATAGGCGTTTCTGGTTTGCTTGTGGTTAAACTCGATCTTAAATTGGATGTACTTGTGGTCTGAGAAGGAGTTTCTAGCGAGGACTCTCCATTTTGATGCCTGAGTACTATTCCCTAAGGTCAGAGTTAGGTCTAGGACGTTGGCCGATGTTGGTCCCATATATGTGGGCACATCTCCGACGTTTTCTATTTTAAGGTTAGTTTGTAGGATAAAGCTTAAGAGTGACTCACCTCTGTCTGTGCCCTGCCTCAAGGGTTATTAGGAGCTCCGCCGATGCGAGCTTGCTTTTATGCTAGTTTAATTGGAGGACCTTCAACTGCATGGTCGTTGTCGGTGTCCCCCGGCGCGGATGGGTCAACTACCATGGTTGAGTCCTCATCCTCATCGTCTTCCAAACTGGGTGGGTCAGCTACTGTGGCTGATTCCTCATCCCTTTCGTTCTCAGCAGACTGTTCTACCTCCGTGATATCGAGGCTGCTGGCTTTATCGACCATCTCGTCGATGACAAGGTCTTTCTCGACCTCTCCAGCCTCTAGCGTGTGCTCGTTTTTGTCTTCGGGATGGCGCTTTTTGAGTCGTAGGTGCACGCTACCTACTCCCCACGCCATCTTCCCGAATCTGGGGTGGAGAAAATCATCGGCCTCCTTGTTGATCTGGAGGACCATGTGCTGCCCGTTCTTGTCGGGCTTAACAACGTGTAGTACCTTCCAGTCAGCTGTTGGCACGTCTGGGTTTTGGGATCTTGACTCCAAACAGCCAGCCTGCTCCGTCAAACGTAACAGGTTGCGCTGCTGGGTCGTCCATCCTCTTAAACATCTCCTCGAACAGCTTCCCCTCTACTACCTTCCACTGTTCCAGGGTCATTTTGCGAAAGGGTCGCTTTTGTCGACGAGGGCTACGGTGAGGTGCCGTTTTGCCACGTCACTGGCTGACTCCTTTGTAGGCAGTTTTCCTTTAGGAGTTGAGCTTAGTGGAGCCTTGCTCTGCGATCTTGGGCGTGGCCGTTTGCTGGCTGGGGCCTCCGCTTTCGCTGGCTCAGTTGAGCGCTGCCCCTTGACAGCTAAGCTCTCCTCCACCTTGTTGCCGTAAGCTGCGGAGGTGGCTTGCATCGCCTGCTTCTCCGCAAAGTGTTTGCGACCCTCCTTGATCTTTTGCTCCGCCCACGCCAGCTTGTTGCTCTCCTCTGGGGTGAGCTTACCGCTGCCATCGAGCCGCGTTTTAATCTTGGGGGCCGCCTTATATTGGGCCTTCGCTCGCATGCCTTCCTTTGTCCTTTTGGGCCTTACCTTACGAGAGGTAGAACCCGTCTGGACGGAAGCAGCTTTCCCTCCGTATTTATTGAGCCTCCGTGCGACTCGCAGTCGAGTCGCATCGACTCGGTCCAGAACGTTGGCTCTGTCGTCTTGTGGCATTGGGTTACAACTGTCTTGGCCTGCTCCAACCGCGACAGAGGTGTGACCGCTGGCGCCACGAAGAAGGGATTTCTCCCCACCGTGCCCGCCGGTGGTAGCAGTCACGCCTTCCACCGACGTTTGGGCTGATATCCCAGCCCGAGTTTGGTCTTTTAGGTTGTCAATTTTGGGACCCATGATGGTTGCTTTTTGTTCTTGGGTACCACCCCATAGCATTTTATGCCTACTGCCAGGCACCTCGTAACCATGGCTCTGGCTCAACTCTGCCCAACTAAAGCTGGACAGAGCTGGCCATCGCCTTAGCTAGACACTGCATTTCCTGGGTGTAAGACGCGCAAGTGACACTGGGTATAGCTCGCTTTAAGCCGAGGTAGATACAGTGTCCATTGCCCAGCCGACACCCTCGGGGAGGGTTCAGTTAGAGGATTTCCGTCGGTATCGGTGTTATCGATAGCTCCCTGAATAATTAATTTTAATTATTTCAAGAGGTATCGCACATTGTCGATACACAAATATGCGAAGTCGCGTGAAATTTGAATAATTTTCCCATCAATGATTGAGCGCAATTTTCAAAGCAAGCTACAAAACATCGTGAGACTTCAACCAAATTTAAACTGGGTAATAATTATGAATTTAATCATTACTAATTTGCCATATCTGCTCATCAGGGCCGTGAAGAACGCATGTTAATCATTTGTATTTACCGATTGTGAAATTTATAATTTAAAATCAAACCAAAAACAACGGTCTAGGCAATGTGACCATATTACATGCATACATCTTACAATCTGGTCACACTGTCACAAAACAAAAGAATTGTCACTTTTGGTATTTTTGTTTTGGCAGTTCTTTGGTGGAAGTGTATACTACGCTTTATTCTTATTTGTGACTAAGATGTGATTTTTATACTGAAAAAAATAGCAAAAACTAGATATTTTGATTACATTTCAATTTCAGAGAGGAATTTTTTTAATGGCAGTATCTTAAACTGCTCTCTAATGTGACTTTGTTTTGTTAAGATACTCCTATGTGACTTATTAAACAAAAAGCGCAGAGTTACGGGTCGGAGAGCATGCAAAACAACAATTAATAATACTCTCAAGAAGAGGTATGTTTATTTAATTGTGAATATAGCGTTTATTTTTCATTCGATTTTAATGACCAAGGGCAAAAAATGTTTGTAAGAGATTACCCAATCCTGTCAATATCTGAGACCTGAGCAATTTTTATGGTAAGATTGAAAAAAACTTTATGAAAGGCAGCAAAAAAATTTAAAATTATCCAAATTTTTATCAAAAATCCAACTTTGAAGTGCCATGACTTCGTCATTTATAATTGAATTTTAAACCACTGAGATTTGTTTAAGAAATAATTTTATTATCTTTTATTTTTGTTCTACTTTATACATATCGGTGGACTAAAACCAGAGTAAATTTCATTTTAGTAGACCTACCTTTTTTCAAAACACTCAAATTGAAAATTTAGCGATATCTCAAGAACCATTCTACTTTTGACATCTCTGAGAGCAGATTTGAATTCAGCGTGAAATTTTACATAAGGATCAACTATTTAGAAGCCGGGATCAAAAAATTGTTGCATAGTGTAATTAAACTTTGTCTAATCCACAACAATTTGATCTCACTCCTTATGTAAAATCACGCGTTGAGTCCGAATATGGAGCTGTTCAGTAGAACAGATTTCGAGATAGTCCCAAATTACCGTTTTTCGCATATTTGAAAAAAGAACTCTCACTTCATTTCAAATATCTCAATAATGAAATAACTTATGAATAAGTTTTGTACACTAAATAAAAGCTTATAAAGTTATGCTTCAATCGCTCATACATCATTTTATTGTCGAATTTGTGGTGTAGCTGCCAATTTTAAAGATATCGAGAATTTTGTTTCATTATTATCGAAAATTTAAAAAAACCGAAAATACCACCGTTTTTTCACCAAGAAAACTTTTTTAAATTTCTTTCTCTTTTGGTATAGCATATTCAAAAAGTGTGAATTTATCGAAATCTGTTAAAAATTGCAGAAGCTACTAGCATTTATCTAAAAATTTAGCAATTTCAGTTTCATCGTTCAAGTGGTATTAAAAATGTTTATGGTCTATTTTTTTCTGCCGTTTGTGTGCACAGTTTTCCTCACGCCGAGGTTTTCGGGGAAGAAATCCAAATGAGAATCCAGAAAAGTTTCAACGACATTTTTACTCCTGTTCGCTACACAATGTGCAGGGTTTGAGTGTAATGAAAACTTTAATATAATCTTCCAACTTTACCTATTTTCTCATAACTTCTTATTAAATGTGCGACGACTTCTTAATAGTTAAGACTTTTGAAATTTCCAAAAAATGAATTGGCAACACAACGGAACGAATTCCATGCGTCCTACTCATCCTTTGACAATCCTTTAAATTGAATTGTGAGTCCTTGAAATGTTTTTTAATTTGCGGCCCAACAATCTTTGATCTTTGCGTTGGATAGGTAAGGGAACACACTCTTCAAATGCATCACCGTCTTTTTGTAGAGCCTTCACAAAATTATAAAATAAAACCAGTCATCGACTCACTGGCTGAAGTCTATAATGACATGCTGGATACAGGACGGATTAAAGAAAACTGTACCACAAGTGTCTTATTCCCAATTTTCAAAAAAGGTGATCCAGACCTTCCACAAAATTACCGAGGGATATCCTTTATTAACAGTATAGCGAAAGTGTTTATGGGCATTTTAAACAGCCGACTAATAAACTGGGTTAAGTGTCATAAGAAGTTAAAAGAATATCAGGCCGGCTTCCGAGAAAAATATTCGACTGTGGACAATATATACAATTTAATATCCATCGTATAGCCTAGTACGCAGGGCGTTCGAATTTTCCTTCAGCTGTCAAACTCCATATAAAAACGAGAGCGTAAGTTAAAGTCGGCTCTAACCGACTTCGATATACCCGTTAGTCATGAAAAAACAGGTTTAACAGTGTTCCCGCGTACCTTAGTGTGATCATCCAAAAAGTATGCAACATTTTTTTAGGTTGGTAGCGGGGAGGAATTGGTTCACTTTTATGCTCATAACTTGAGAACCGCTCATCCGATCATTCCTTCGGCAAATCGATTTATTTTGCTAATTACTAACTATCTCTAGAAGGTACGATTCGTCTATCTTTAAAACTGTGGGAGATATAACTTTTTTCCAAATTGCGGGGGCGGGAGGGGGCGTGGCCAAAATTTGAAACAAACTTGATCTGCGTGCAGATAAAAGAAGCATTTGTCCCATACATGTCAAACCTCTATCTCTTACCATCTCTGAGATCGACGCGTTCATACAGACAGACGGACGGACGGACAGACGGACGGAGATAGTTAGTAATTAGCAAAATAAATCGATTTGCCGAAGAAATGATAAAAATCAAATGAACGGTTCAGAAGTTATGAGCAAAAAAGCGAACCAAGCCCCCCCGCCACCACCCCACCCACCCTAAAAAAATGTTCCATACTTTTCGAATGGTCACCCTAAGGAACGCAGAAGCACTATTAAACATGTTTTTTCATGACTAACGGGTTTATCGAAGTCGGTTAGAGCCGACTTTAACTTACGCTCTCGTTGTCAATTGTACAGGGTATATTGAAGTCGGGCTACTCGACTGCAACGGTCTTACTTGTTTCCTTGTGTCATTTGAGTTGTCAAATTGAAATGGAGTGCAATAAAGGATGGAGTGCGCACTCCCTTTATCATCGGGAAATTGAAGTATGTCTTCTAGTATAGCTTTACCCATAGTGCAATGAGATAAGGCATTCATGTCTCCCTCACTTCCATAGGCACCAACATCAATATAGGTGAATTTATACGATGAGTCGCAGATCCCCAAGAGTATAATTGAATGGTTCACATAAAGGGGTTAATGTTGCATATGAACTGAGATTGTGCTATTGACTTACTTTGTAATTATAAAAAGCGCTGCCACTATTGGGTGGTGCCTTTATTGCGACGTCTTTTCCATCCACAGCACCAACGAAATTTGGAAAAGTTCCAATGCTCCATGAACTCGTGTGCCTACTCTTGCATCGTCTCTTTAGTCCATACTGGAAACTCTAGCGTCACACACCAGGTCAATTGTTGCACCCAAATGTTGCTTGCTTATTCGTACCGAAGAGCCGATGTGGCGTTGCAAGTCTCCGGAAGCCAAATACCTAATAGGCGAATCAATTATATTCAGTAGAGATATGCGTGTGGATATAAACATAATGGAAACATACTCCAGAACGTTGGCAAACTTCGCTTTGGTCGGTATAGCGTCAGGCCGAGTGTTTTTTTTTTGGCACCAAGTGCGGCTCCACCAGTGAAAACAAAAATTCAAATTGACTTTCGTCCAGTTTTCAAAGAATACCTTTGGGTTCTGCATCATATTCTGGAACTTTGCGGGATATATGTTCAATTCCTTATTTGTTTTTCATGTATTTAAATACACATCATTGCTAAACTTCCCTTAATACCTCTTTCCTGCAAATAAGGGTTCACCCAACATTTACGGCAATGGCGCCGCTTCCGTGCAGTTGTCTCTTCTTTTTCCTTTATGATAATTGCTGCCACAGCAACCGCAATTGCAACTTCCTCCATGTTGTGTATTTGCGCCTCACTTTGTTTAAATCACTTAATCAAAATACAAATCAGCTGGCCAATTTATTTATTTGTTCGTTCTCGGTCTTTTTTTCAGGTTATCTGGTCACACTGCCTTTACATTCCACAAAAAGGAATATTAGACAAATTTCTGGAAGGAAAATTCGAACGCCCTCCGTACTAGGCTTTACTGACAACTGGCTCGAACTTTACATTTTCTTGGCCAACTTTGTAATTCGTTCTGACCAGCCATTCTTTTCGAACGTAGTGCTCGTGGCGTGCTCGACTGTCCCATTTGCACAAAAAACACATGTGTTTGTGCTATCCTCAAACTATTGCAAACACTTTAAAGTCTGTGCAAATTTTTCAGTTAAGCTCCTTGTAGTTAATAAAAATCAAGCAATATGGCCATTGATTCATACACAGAGGGAAAAAATAGAGAACATTGGACTCAAAATGAGCACAATCGTTACCAAAAAGTATGCACGAACGGGTGTTCTCATTTGTAGTACAATGTTCTCACTCAAATTGAGTTGATATACTGTTATATTATTGAGAACATGATTTGAGTTAATATTGTTCCGTTTTCATGAACGTTTTAAACCAGAGATTAAAACCGTAACCGAAACCGTAACCCGTAACCGCTTAAAACACTTTAAAATTTGAAACCGAAACCGTAACCATAACCGAAAACAATTTTTTTTTAAAACCGTAACCGTATAACCTTTATTTACATAACCGGTTATCAGTACCGTAACCGAAACAAATATATGGGTTAAATTTCGGTTTTTCCTCTACTAGTAAAAATTTCGATTTTCCTTCAATGAACATTTTACATACATATGAATTTATTCACTAAAATTAGCTGCTTATTTATTATGCGCCGCACTGTTGCTAATGGGCTGGAATAAGTTCGAAGTGCCTGGAAAATATCTTAAATACATTGGTGCTAAACAGTCATATAGCATTGAGGAGGAAGAAAATTTTATTGAGCTTTACCATTATACACATGTCATTGATTGATTAAGCTAAGTACTCAGACGAAGACAAATTTGTCGGAGCGGAAATTGTTTGATAATTTCCAGAGCCAAAAATTATCTGTTGTTTGTTTAAAAAATTGGCGGGCCAATTTAAATTAGTTAATAGAGTTTATAAAATTAATAATAGAAGTCACTAGGGAAAATTTAGAGGTCATAGGCAATGCCATGGCATTTTCATGGATGCATTTTTGTAGGGTTGGAGGTGTAAGCAGTGTCCTTTCTTTTAGCCTGCGGGAGCAGAACTTGACCACTTAGACATACTGCTATATCGACAACCTTCCGATGCGTTTGGAAGATTAGAATTAGCTCATTAAACCAGAGGCAATATTCATAGCCACAGCCAGCTCCATGGACTGGAGGCGGATTGTACTCGCCGGGCGTAATAGTTTAATACGGATGTAAAAGTAGCTGGTAGGTGACGACTACAGCAGCGGTGGGAGCAACGGAAGCTCAGTAAACCGGAGGAGACACTACCATAATAGGCTGTGGAGACTGCAAAGGCTTAGGGCTGTTTGTCCGTAGGCTGTGTCGGCTACGGAGGGTTGGACTCGGGTGGAGTGTATACATTGGGTAAATGACATACCAGCCATTACAACTTTAGAAGCATACCGAAAAAGATCGTAAGCTATGTATGTAATTAAATGGGCTCTGACAAATTTGTCAGCATTTGAGTAACTAGCCTTAATAATAAGAAATACTATGCTAGCTATTTTTTATGCATAGCTACTTTGCAACCAATTCTAGCTATTTCTAGCTATTTTTAATGCCGATCGAGCTTGCTAAGCCAGCAAAAAGTTGGCAGAACAGATCTTGTCATCTGTGTTTTGACTCTTGATAAGTTTGCTTGTAAATATTGTTAACATTGTGCGCGATGACAAGGGCTAAATCCAGCATTTTACCGGGAACTGTTTTCTTATGATATAGAAAAAACATAACATAAATAACAAACAGAACAAACATAATATAAAGAACACGCAAAAATGTTTGTAAAATAAAATTCTGTATAAGAAATTTGAGCTTAGTATATTTACTCAATAAATGGGATTCCAAATGGGGCCGCTTTTGGCTGCAAGATTTGTTAAAGTGATATTTCATACTAATAACCGTAACCGTAACCAAAACCCGAAACAGAATTAGCTTAATAACCGTAACCAGTACCGTAACCGATATCCCCCAAAAAAATAAAAAAAACGAAAAAAAAAAAGAGGGGGCAAAAAAGAAAAACCAAAACAAAAACACATTCTTCGTGGTTTTTTCCTCCTTTTTAAAAACAAATATAAAAATTTTATTGCACTTAGATCAGGTGTCGTCGGATTCATCACATTTGGATGGAATAGGGAACGGGGACATACCTCTTTTGATTGGAAGTGAAGGGAGAGTCAAGAGTGCTGGATATGCGCGCCTGCGCCTGCTTTTTCTCTCTCCACCCATATATTCCATAGGAATCAGAAACATTGCTTCAACGACCCACCCCCACCTAACTCGTTTCATTTAAGTTTCTCAGAAAAACACAGAATAATTTGTTCAGGCTTGACTGGGATTTGAGCCCGGTACCTTATGCACTTAACGTATGGAATGGCGCGCCTGCCCATTCAGCCATTGAATAATTTTGCAGATGCACGTCTAGAAGGCCACTTATACTTTATTGAACTGACAAGAGAGAGATCAAAAAGAGATCCAACTCGCTCTCACTCGCTCTCTCTCTTGTATATCTATGAAATCAACTCTACTCATTCCACACTCAAAAAAATATATTTTCTAGATTTTAGAAATTGGCCATAAAATAATTTTTTTTCTTAATTGTAGAAAAATTACTTGTTTATAGACATTTTTTCTTAAATTTAGAAAGCATAACCCGAATATTAGATTTTCTAGAAATTAATTTCTTAAATTTAGAAACTTATTTTATTTTTCTTAAATTTAGGATAATTTTTCTAGATATTTTCCTAAAATCTTTCTTAAATTTAGGGCAGATTTGCCCTTGAATTCAGAAAACAAATGCATAGCACGATTTCTTAAAATAGGGCGAAAGCCATTAAAGTGAGTAAAACGCCCTTGTTTTAAGAAAAACGGGTTTCTTAAATTTAGAAAAATTGGTTTAGAAATTCACCCTAAAATTTAGAAAGATTAATCTAGAAATTCGCCCTGAAATTTAGAAAAATATGAAAAAGAGAGAAGTGAGAACAAGAGAGGAGACAAAAAAAAAAAAAAACGAACGCTTCTTCCTCATTGTTTTTGTAGTTTGACGAAGCCGTCTATGTGATGGCATTTGCTTACACACACTAATGTCCATTCGCAATGCCTGAAGATAGTAGATATATTTCACTGATGTAGTATTGAGCAAGTTTTTGTTTTGTCTTGACATGCGTTACACCATGTAGAAATCAATTAAAGGATTTTATAAAATAAAAACACCACAAAAAAAAACATTTAAAAAGAACCATTTAATGAGAAAAAAATAATGTTCCTACGGGGATTGGATCCCAGTCCATGACATTTTCTAATGTCTTATGCACTCGACCACGACTTTTGCTTCTTATTTAGTGGCAAATGTGAGTATTTAAGCTCCGAATACGCCACACAAATTCCTAGGTATGATTTTTACTCAAGGTTTTGCAAAAAAAAAAAACATTAAAAAACGAACATTAAAAAAAACCATAAAAATAAGAAGAAAAAGTTTGCTACTACTACTGATCCCAGGCCTCCACGTTTGCTAAGCGAATGTCATGTCAACTAGACTAACTGCGTACATTCTTACTACGATTATGACGCAACGTCTTGATTAAGGCTATTAGTCGAGTGGGCTAAGACGTCGTCCGTGTGTTCAGTATTTGTGAGTGGATCCGAGTTCAAGTCCCAGTAAAGAGTAAGTAAAAAAAATTAATTTAAATGCTTATTTCAAAATTAATTTATAGTTTAAAAAAAGTGGGTTGGTGAATAGGTGACGGGGGAGGTTGTGATTGGGTGAAGTTAGAGGGGTGGATCCAACAGCAACCAAACACGGGGTTGGTCTGTGGTCGGTCGTCCTCCTCTTTCTACAATTTTTTTTATTCTTTTACTGCCAGCTGCTTCCTCCTTATGCCAGCGCTGCCATAATCGCTTGGGAATTTTAAATCGACCTAACAGCAAAAATTGTCTAAGTTTTATAGAAAAATTGCCCGGAAATCTAGCACACAATTTTCTATTTTTAGAAAATCATTTTCTTAAAAATAAGGCGAGTCGCCTTTGACCCCTTTTTTAGGGCGAATTTCTAAATTTTAGGGCGATTTGGACAGTTTTTTTTTTTGAGTGCAAAAACATTTGGACCGTTTGTTCTGAATTTTGAGAACATCTTGTTCTTATTTGAAGTTGAAGGCAACTCACTTTTATAACAGGTTTTTTCCATCTTTGTATGATTTTTTTCTATTAACGGCATGCGCTATCGGCATCGAAGGCCGGATGTTTCCCTTTTGGAACAATTCCGCTCTTAGACTTAACTTGCGATAAACAAACGCCACTTGACTAAACAGAAGGAATAAACCACACACATCATTGCAAGAACATATATTTTTTATTTTCAAGTAATACTACTATGATATTTGGACATCATCCTTTAACAAATTCCGTTCTTGCAAGCGTGATGCTAAATTTAAGATTAAGGATGCTTTACAGTTACATTGGAGTCGGACCAAAATCATTTTGCAACGGATTAACATTTTAAATACCACTTGAACGGTAAAACTAAAATTGCTTAAATTTTAGATAAATGTTAATAACTTCTACAATTTCGAGCAGATTTCGATGTATGCACACTATTTGAATTTATTATACATTAAAAATAGAGGGAAGCTAACTTCGGCTGTACCGAAGTTTATATACCCTTGGAGCATGATATATGCTGCCAGTTTTTTATATGGCAATACGATATATTCATCAAAAAAGTTTTTCTCACTAGAACTACATTTTGGACCGATCGTTCCTATGGCAGCTATATGCTATAGTCATCCGATTTAAATCAAACTTGACAAAATTGTGTGGTAGTATATAATATAGATCTGTACAACGTGGGAGCGATAGCATTGAAAACAAAAAAGTTTTTCTTACTAAGACTTTTTTTCAGACCTATCTTTTGTATGGCAGCTATTCTATATAGTTGCCCGACTTGCATAAAACTTTCTGAAATTATGTGAAAGCATAAAGAACTCATAAATACGAGGGTTGGGAGCGATAGCATTGAAAACAAAAAAGTTTTTCTCACTGAGACTTTTTTTCAGACCTATCTTTTGTATGGCAGCTATACTATATAGTTGCCCGATTTGCATAAAACTTTCTGAAATTATGTGAAAGCATAGAAAACTTATAAATACGGGGGTTGGGAGCGATAGCATTGAAAACAAAAAAGTTTTTCTCACTGAGACTTTTTTTCAGACCTATCTTTTGTATGGCAGCTATACTATATAGTTGCCCGATTTGCATAAAACTTGCTGAAATTATGTGAAAGCATAGAAAACTTATAAATACGGGGGTTGGGAGCGATAGCATTGAAAACAAAAAAGTTTTCTCACTGAGACTTTTTTTCAGACCTATCTTTTGTATGGCAGCTATACTATATAGTTGCCCGATTTGCATAAAACTTGCTGAAATTATGTGAAAGCATAGAAAACTTATAAATACGGGGGTTGGGAGCGATAGCATTGAAAACAAAAAAGTTTTTCTCACTAAAACTACTTTTTCAACCGATCGTTCCTATGGCAGCTATATGCTATAGTCATCCGATCCGGCCGGTTCCGACAAATGTGCAGCGTATTTGTACCAAAAGACTTCGTGCAAAGTTTGGTTGAGATAGCTTTAAAACTGACGGAGGAGATAGCATAGAAACAGACGGACAGACGGACAGACGGACGGACAGACGGACAGACGGACAGACGGACATGGCTATATCAACTCAGCTCGTCATGCTGATCAAGAATATATATACTTTATGTGGTCGGAGATGTTTCCTTCTGTGCGTTACAAACATCCGGACAATTTTAATATACAAAAAAAAAAAAAAATTATATAATAATAAAATTATGTTAACTTGTGTTATGAATGCCAAATACCAATTTGGATTCCGCAGATTCGATGGAACCGCAGAACAGATACAAAGGCTTTGCAACCACATCCTTGGGACTATGGAGGGGGACTCTTACAGCTCTGCGGTCTTTCTGAACGTTTGACTAGCTTGCGATTGCAAGCTTATGGAAAAGCGGCCTGTTTTTTAAACACACTAATAGCACCTTAAGCTGATGACACATACCACGTTATTGATAGGAAAAACATGATTTATTCAATTTGTAAAATCAAATTGTAAATTCATAAAATTATAACCTTTTTGGCAGATGTGGCAGCACCGACGCAACGTTAAGTTGGCTGCGCTTTTGGATTCTAACAAGGTGGTAACAATAAAATCTACAATCAGCAGTTTGATTGTAAGCAAAGACCAACTGAAAACTAATGCAATGGAGAGAAATAAAATAGTTTTTATGCTTAATGTATGGTAAAAGTCTTATTTTACCAAAGCAACTACATCTACGCGGCAGCGATAGCGGAAAGAAACAATAAACAAACAAAACACACAACAAAACGCACAATGGGACGACTTAACAATAACACTAGTTTACAAAAATAAAAAAATAAATGACCCATTTCTACTGAAATTTTTCTTGGTGTAGTTTGGAATGGTGATCTCAAAAATAGATTTCAAAAATTTTTTCATGGCTCCGTTTTTATACCCTTGGAGAGGGTATATTAAAATTGTCCGGATGTTTGTAACGCATAGAAGGAAGCATCTCCGACCACATAAAGTATATATATTCTTGATCAGCATGACGAGTTGAGTTGATATAGCCATGTCTGTCCGTCCGTCTGTTTCTATGCTATCTCCTCCGTCTGTTTTAAAGCTATCTCAACCAAACTTTGCACGAAGTCTTTTGGTATAAATACGCTGCACATTTGTCGGAACCGGCCGGATCGGATGACTAAAGCATATAGCTGCCATAGGAACGATCGGTTGAAAAAGTGGTTTTAGTGAGAAAAACTTTTTTGTTTTCAATGCTTTCGCTCCCAACCCCCGTATTTATAAGTTTTCTATGATTTCACATAATATCACTGAGATTTATCAAAATCGGACAACTATATAGTATAGCTGCCATACAAAAGATAGGTCTGAAAAAAAGTCTTAGAAAGGAAAACTTTTTTGTTTTCAATGCTATCGCTCCCACTTTGTACAGATCTATATTATATACTACCGCACAATTTTGTCAAGTTTAATTTAAATCGGATGACTATAGCATATAGCTGCCATAGGAAAGATCGGTCCAAAATGTAGTTCTAGTAAAAAAAACTTTTTTATGAATATATCGTATCAGTAGCGTACGCAGGATTTTTTCAGGGGGGGTTTTCAGAACAAAAATTTTAGTATAGTAGTATTTCCCATATAAAAATTTGCCCCAAGGGGGGGGGTTTAACCCCCAAAACACCCCCCTGCGTACGCCACTGTATCGTATAGCCATATAAAAAACTGGCAGCATATATCATGCTCCAAGGGTATATAAACTTCGGTACAGCCGAAGTTAGCTTCCCTCTATTTTTTAAATATGAATTTTTTTCAATTTTTCGGTAGGTGCTCTTACATTTTTAGCCATATCTGACTTCAAAATGGTCAGATGGAGTCAAGCAAGATATGAATCGAACGTCAATTGAACTGCCAGTAATTGCGTAGAACATTGTTTTTAGATCGACTTAGTAGTTTGGTCGGTATAATCAGCCAAAACATTTCAAAAAATTTAATTTTTTGCTCAAAAATGCAAGAAATTTAATTTTTTAACCGCATAGAAAAAATAAAAAAATCCAAAAAAATTATTTTTATTTTTTCTACTTAAGAATCGCACTTTTACGAATAAAATAAGGTATTGGTGAGGAAAATCGTGTCACACGTACCGAAGATGGATCAAATTTAGTAGAAAACTAACAGTCAAATTTGAGTATTTTGTGTGTTCACAAAAAATAAACTTGTATTTTTCTTCGTCGTTTGGTCACTTTATGAAGTAAGCGAAAAGCCAGTTCGAAAATTATAATCAAGAACCGAACAAAAGTCGAAGCAAACGGAAATTTATTCTTGAATAATCACGAAAATATCACATTTTTTTTGCACTAAATTGATCACAGCTCCTGTGTTTGTTCATAGATTTTGATAATCGTTATCTGGTTTTCTTCGTAGAAGTGCGATTCTTAAGTAGGAAAAAATAAAAATAATTTTTTTGGACTTTATTATATTTCTTCTATGCGTTTAAAAATGAAATTTCTTGCATTTTTGAGCAAAAAAATGAATTTTTTGAATTGTTTTGGTTATTGTATCCAAACTACTAAGCCGATCTAAAAACAATGTTCTACGCAATTACTGGCAGTTCAATTGCCTTTCGATTCAGAAGTCAGATATCGCTTAAAATGTAAGAGCACCTACCGAAAAAGTGAAAAGAATTCATATTTGAAAAAGTGAGAAAGTCGGTCAAACCCGACTATTTTTATACTCTGTACCAAGAGTAAGAGACAAATGCAGAGCTGCTACTGCGCTCATCTCTGAGTCTCTTTCTCTCCCCTCTCTCTCTTTTCTCTCTCTCTCTTTCTCTCTCTCTCTCTTTCTCTCTAAGATTGTGCGTTGGTTGTGTGTGGGTGGGAGGGGGTGGCGGGGGGTAATTCACTTATTTGATCATAACTTGAGAACCGCTCATCCGATCTTTATCATTCCTTCGGCAAATAGATTCATATTGCTAATGACTAACTATCTCTCACCCCTCCCACCCATGCACAATAGACCGGACATTTCTCCATACGATTTTCAACATGTGACGATCTTTGCACAACATGGCTCAAAAAATTCTCTTTATTTTATAGGAAATTTATCCAAAATCCAAAATCAGATATATTGGGGTTTGATGACCTCGAGAAGGCTTTAAAAGTTCAAATTTCTCCTTAGTTTTTGTTCCGATCGTATCTTTGGCAGGTATATCATATAGTTATCTGATTTTGATAAAACTTTGTAGAATTACGTGAGAGCATATTATCTTAATAAATACTAAGTTAAGAGACACTACCTTTGAAAACAAAAAGTTTTTCTCACAAAAACTAGTTTTCGACCGAGCGTTGCTATGGCAGCTATATGGTACAGTCATCCGATCAGGCCGGTTACGACACATCCCAGCGGCGCAAATGCACATTACGTAATCGAGCACCTCTTAAACACTTCGAAGGCTGTGTGTCGCACAGCATCGAATACAACCCAGCATACATTTACATTGGCATGGCCGCTTTGTGGACTGCTAGCTTTCGAATCCTCATTACTTTGTAATCGACAAGTGGTCGATAGCCGAACGTTTTTCGGAGCTCCATTACAACTGCATATAACAATCTAAGAAATGTAATGGACGGTGTGGATGGGCCGCCCACTAAACGATACACATAGTATGCGCTGTTGTAATGCAGATACTTTACGACGTAATGTACTTTGAACTAAAAGGTATATAGAATACCAATGTACAAAAAATAAAACAAATCGACTAAAAGCTATTTAAAATTATTTTTTTTCACTGATGCGGAGATGCACGCACACGCCAAGCGTCGGAAATTAACTACATATGTGATTGCATAAAGAAAACCAAAAAACGAACAAGCATTCGAGCGCAGTTCGAATTTTCGACCAACGAAGTTTCGAAGATTTGACAAACTCCGTATGACAACTTGGTATACAAAGTGTAGCGACAGTGTTTTATACTAGTGGGCTGTTGTAATGCATGCTGTGGGCTCGCCTCAATTAGCTGTGCGCCGCTGGGATATACAGCATGTATGTATTTTAAGAAATTGTGCAAGGTTTGGTAACGATATCTTTAAAACTGGCGGAGTAGATAGCAAAAAACATGTGAATTTCACGTGATTTTGTTCGAAAATTGGTCTTACAATAAAACGAAAAACTCAAAATGGCGGAAACATGCGGACGGTTTTTTTTTGTGAATATGTTCTGGAGATCCACCCGCTTGTTCTCCATATGAAGGCATCGCCGAACTCGATGGAACTTGCAAGTTGTAGTCCATAAAAGCGACATGTTTTTTTGCAATTTGCCTAGTTTTTGGTTGTTTATAAAAAAAATTATATAAAATGTTCCAGTAAAGGTATTTAGACCAGGTATTGAAATTTTTGCAGTTCAACTATTCAAGAATAAGGAAAAAAGAGCTTTTCTTGGAAACAAGACACTGAAGAATAAATTTTAATCACTTTAATTTTGTGCCTGATGCGAGTTGTCAAATTGAATTTTTCAAGCGTTGCAATTTTGCATGTTTAATGACTATTTTTTTGGTGTTAATGATAATTTAACTCTAATTTTTGTTTATTTTCATATCAAGTGGGTATTTTACAAGCATTTAAAAAAAATATTCAATTTGAAGAACTTTTTTTTTTGAGTGACTGTCCCCTTGATTGGCAAAATCTTACACAGTGTATCGGTCCGTATTTCAATAAAAACGAAATGAAATGAAATTTCGTTGGATATATTGAAAATAAACTTGCATACATACATGTTAAACCTTTATCTCTTACCATCTCTGTGATCTGTGAGTTCATATAGACGGACGGACAGACGGACATGGCCATACCAACTCTTAATTTGTAGCTGTTAATTTGTTGACGTTTGGCTGCTAGCGTGGCAGAGTCTTTCATCGGAACTCGCAGACGGAGGACGGCCATATAATCAAACCAGAAATTGTATTGTAATTTAGTTTCTGTCAAAAATTAGTCAGCTGTTCGCTCTCACTTACGCTCTCTGGATACATTTGGGAATACGGTCGTCTCGCTCTAACCACAGTGATTTCCTTCTGACACTATAAAGTATATTTTTGGGCACTATCGGAGGTGCCACAGAAATCTCTAGAGATTTTGCCGACGGTTGGTTTATAAATCTCTCGAAAAATTCGTTGGTGCCACAGAACTTCTAGAGATTTCATTTTCTAATTAGAAAATCTAGTTAGAACACCAGATATACCTATTGATGTTCCATCTCTAAAAACACGGCTGAATCTCTTGCCAAAAAATTTCCTTTTTTTATGTGGGTTAATTTAATGATAACTGAAATTTTTTAATTGTGTTATATGTTTTATGATGCATTTTTAAATAATAATTCAATTTTAAGTCGCATTCTCCACCAATATAATGCAAAATTTAAAAATTTGTTGACGCCAAACATGAGAAATTAGTTTCCAGCCCTCAATCCGCTAGCCCTTAATCCGCTAGCTGTAGAGGGCGCCACTTCGACAAAAAGGCGCTAGTGAGAAAGAAGCTTTGCAAAATCTCTTAACAAAATATTAGAGGTTTGAAACCAACCAATAGAAATTTCTGTGGCACCTAAGAATTGGAATTCGCTTGGAATTTGGTTGGAAGAGGTTTCTGTGGCACCCCCGTATAAGTATCTTTTTGGGCACTATTATTAAGCACAAGCTAAAATGAGAGGCAGCGCAAATTTTATCTCTTGTATTTATTGCTAAGTAAGTACAAGGGTAAAAAACCCTTGTGAGTGACGCATTTCCACGGACAAATTTTTTGTGTTCTGTTTACAGCAGGGTTCCCCAAGCAGAGAGCGCGAAATCGTGACTGTGTCTCTCTCTAACACACAATGATTGACTTCGGCAAGCATTCGGTAAGAATTGGCAAGTAAGTTCGTGCCCCCGGGGCTATCGTTGGGGAACTCTGGTTTACAGACATTCATTACTCTCTTGCTCTCTTTGACACAAAAATAAGGAGTTGTGAGAGAGAGGGAGTGCGGCTACCTTGTTAAGTATATCTTGCACCGAAACTCAATAGCAACGGCCACTTCGTGTCGCTCGCTTGGTTTCTTGCTTGAATTCGCATATTTGTATAAATTATAGGAGCTTCAAAGCTATATAAACTTCGGCAGAGCCCAAGTTAGCTTTCCCCTAATTTGATACCTTTGCAAAAGTAATTATAATTTTGCCCGGAAGTTTCATTTCAGACTCCATTAGGTCAAAATCGGATATAGAACAGTCCACAAGTGGGCTTTAGTAAGGAAAAATGGGGGTTTTAATGCTATCGTTCCTAAACTTTAATATGTATTTCGAAACGAGCACTTGCAAAATTATTAAAACTTTGGTAGAGACGAAGCTAGCTCAGTTGGACTGGCCAGGACATTTTTTTTTTTTTTTTAGCCAGAATTTTATTACAATTACAATCAGAGTATCACTATTTTACAATTTATAATCGCAGTTTAGCAAATTGATGTAAATGCTTTTCATTCAATTATCTTATGCGACATGGCACAGGTACTCGGACAGTTTTCGAGAATAGCATTTGCCAAAGTTCCACTGTCGCCGGCCATTACGCTTATTTCAGAATAGCCCGATTCTGTCTGCAAGTCTGAGTAATTTTACTCTTTACACCTAAAATAATATGTAAAGCACACACCATTAATAAAATCAATTCTTTGCAGGAAATATCTATTTTTTGGTTAGTCAGTTGGTGTTTGGTTAGAAAATGCTCCACAATTTTGTTTACAAGAAAAAAATCATAACAATTCAACTGCAATGTTGACAAAAAGGGTTGTTCACGTTAAACTTGTTGAAAGTTCAACTGTGGGTCGGATGAGGTTTTCTTACTCTTATTGGTGCGCGTAATCGTGGCGTACCGTATGGCGTGACTCTGCTTCTCGCCATCCGACGTTGTTTGGACCGTTTGCCACAGTTTGCTCTCCAATTAGCAACATAAGCATTGCAAGTGCAAAAATCTGAAAACGAGATTAGTTACTTTTTGTATTTCATGTTTTCGCTCTACTTACAACTTTGGTGATCCAATTCATGATTGCCAACTTTAAGCACAGATCCCAAAGCAATTTGAAGTGATAATTATTTGTAACCAATATAATTATAAAAGTTTGATTTGTTCATTTGACACTATTTCTTATCAAAAAAGACGACAGCTTTATATTCTTCTTTTGCAAACTCTGAACTTTGAATTTTCCTGGCTTTGGCAGTGTTTACGATTTGGTCAGAATAGGCAGGATATTAGCATTGCACAATCATAAGAAAGTGATTTTTCTTGAATTTACAGATACTCGATTGCACATTTTAGACTTTAACATTTATTGAACCGAAATTACGACACAGGGACAAATCAAGTTTCCGACACACAAACAACATCAACATTGGACGTAAACAACAAATATGTAAACCCTTTAATTTTCTTAGAAGAATTTGCGAATTTATTTGACCAATTTTTGGCTTCCCCATCAACCTTTTTTGGTTTATTTAAACTATTCTGAAAAACTAAGAATTCGACTTTGTGTTGTCAGCTTTAGTGACCTTTGATTATAATTCTGAGAACTTTTTAGCGGGCTCTAGATCATTAAGAATGACTTTGTGATAAGGGCCTGATTCCAGATGACATAAAATTAATTTTTATGTTGAAGTTCACATGAATAGAAACACTTTTGTACTGTTTTGAAATCTGAATGCTGTTGCAAAGCATTCCTATTTGAATGAAGTATTGTGCCGAAATAAAAATTTATGTCATCTGGAATCAGGCCTTTAAATGATAAATGTGATAAATGGGCACGACGCAGTTGTTAGAAACTAAACCTAAAATAGTTCCATTAAAAAAACAACACCCCTGTTTGATTGCTTTGGGCAATTCAAACAATTGGCGCCTGTGTTGGATGCGGGGAAAGGATTTCCCCCACTGACAACAGAAGGGCCGATACGGGGAATGCACACACACTCAAAGCTTTAGTGAATTTGGCGTTTGACGCTGATGGCGGAATTTGCAACAAGCCTGCCTTTGGGATTCCCAAGCAGTCATAGCAGTTCTGTCATGAGTTACCTTCTGCATTCTCATTGAAGTCAGGCGCAGACTGCTGAAGATTGAATTGGTATTCATGAAATAGCTATACAGTCAACCAGCCTGCTTTGTGGTGTTGTGCGTGTCTTGTTTTAAAAAGTTATGGATGAAATCATATTTTAATGACCTAGAGCCCGCTGAAATGTTGTACGGATAAAAAAATTATATTTTTATTTATATGAATTACTCGGACAGTTTTCGAGAACAGCATAGGCCCAAATGTATCTGCAAGTCTGTGTAATTTTATTTTTGCATACACAGAGAAAAATATCACATTCTGAAATCGTAACCAAATGGTCATGATATTGGCCTGTTTTTTCCGTTCATCAAACATGAACGGTAGTCATGAAATGCGAAAAAGTGTTCATGAAAATATAAATATTTTAGCTTTTTTATGTTTTCAGTGCTTATAAACATTTATTTATATCCTAGGACCAGAGTGCATTGTACAAAATATGGACAATGTTAAAAATACTTTAAAAAATATAATTTAAAAAAAAAATAGGACACGACGGGGATTTAAAGCCTCGACTTCGGCGTACTAAGCGAATGCCTTACCGCTGGGCTACAAGGCTTGGAACTGACCGACAGTCTCAATGCTTACTTAAGCAATGAAGTGCTACCTAAGCATTCATTCATAATTAACTATGGTAAATATTTTTTTTCTGTTTCTTAGTCGGCGGCAAAGCGTGAACATAATGTTCTTAAAACGGGACCATAATGTTTATAAGACAAGCCCTAACCGTTCATGTGTGAGAACAAAATGTTCATAGCCTAATGTGAACGAATGTTCATGAATATCGAAAAAGCGTGCTTAGCAGACTATCGTCAACAAAAGTTCATGATTTCGTTACAATTCGAACGGATATTATTCTCTGTGTAGATATATTTATTTTTAGTTCGACAGTTGGTATCTGGTTAGAAATGCTTCATAATTTTTTTAGAAGAAAAAATAAAACACATTAATTCAACTGTCATATTAACGTAAAGGGTATTTAACAATTGAACTTGTTGAAAATTCCTGAATTCAACAATTCCGAAGCTTAACCTTAAATATCTTTATCTTATGAACCTGGTGGGCGTGGTGGTGGTAGCGTGACTGGCGTGACGTTGCTTGGCGTGGCTAAATCTTCACCGTTTGCCACAGTTTGCTCTCCAATTAGCAGCATAAGCATTGCAAGTGTTACGAACTAAAAATGAGATTGGTTACTTTTAGTATTTAAAGTTTTCGTACTACTTACAACTTTGGTGATCGCCTTCATGATTAAAAATTGTAAGCAAAGATACCCCTTATATACCCAAAGCAATTCTTAATGGTTATTAATTGTGACCAATCTAATTAAAAGTTGGCTTTGTTTTTTTGAGATTATTGTGTCTGAAACTCGGCCTTGAAAATAAAACTACAGCTTTATCTTCTTGTTTTGCAAATTCCCGTATATTGACTTCGGGATAAGAAAAAACCCGGTTTTTAATTTGTTTCTAATATATTACTTCGGTATATTAAACTCATCTTCTCGACGGTCATTACGCTAATAGCAGAATATCCCAATTTTTTTTATTTACTTATTTATTAATACATTTATACATCATCCTGGTGTTACAAAAAGAGATAAAGCAATGAAAACATGAAGAATTAAATAGATATTAAGAGAATGTAGAATTAAAAATTTTATTTTTAAAATTATAAAAAAATTAAAAGAAGGTGTCAGAGTCATTAACACTCACGAGGCTTTGATGTGAAACATGATGCTTAGTTTATAAAAGCTTTTTTTCAAAATCATCAGGAAAGGCACTTTTTCAAAAGAAGAAAACTCACGAGGGTTATATATACTTTCATTTTTTTCAGGAAGTCTGGTTTATTGTAGATTCAACAAAGTTGAGATCCCAGATCCCACATAGATCCCACCTAGATCCCACCCAGATCCCACCCAGATCAACTCCCCCCACAACAATCTCACTCAGATCCCACTCAGATACCACCCAGATCCCACCCTACCTTCTTACTTGAAAAACTAATAGCAATGAGGGCGAAAATGGAGGGGGAGTATTGTGGCTGCTCTGGCCACACTGATCATCGATGTCACGAGTCAGCAATGTGTTTACGTTTGGTCCACAGCTAGCGAGGCAGAGTCTGGCCTCGGAACTCGCAAACGGAGGACGGCCAGATGATCAAACCAGATATCCAAATTGTTATTTAAAGTATAGAAAAACGGTGTGAGTGTCGTTAACACTCACGAGGCGTTGATGTAAATTATGATGCTATGTAAAATTAAGGTCTTAACTACGAAATCACACGCTCTTTCAATTGTGTAGCTATAAGCCATGGCAATCTTTCAAAAGAAGAAAACCAAAAGGAATTAGAAATTCCAAATAACTTCCCAATATGCACCGTTTATTTACTGTATAATTACTGTTAAGTCACTGTTTAGTCAGTGTCAAGTCACTGTTTAATCACTGTTTAGTTCACTGTTTAACCACTGTGAAGTATTTTTTCAGTCACTGTTTAGTTCAATTTTTAGGCGCTGTTAAGTCACTGTTTAGTCACTGTTAAGTCAGTGTCAAGTCACTGCTAAGTTACTGTTTAGTCATTATTTAGTCACTGTTTAGTAACTGTGAAATCACTGTTTAATCACTGTTTAGTCACTGCTAGGTCACTGGTAAGTCACTGATGCTCTCTTTTCACCTCTTTGCAATTTCTTTCACAGCGTCACGTAACGCTGAAATCAAATTTTACTCCTAATTAAATCTTCTGTACCGAAATTAAAGATGTTTTACATCAATAAAGTTAGTGACATCAAATAATCACCTTAACTACATGGTCACAGTAGAAAATCCACCAACTAGCATTGCTCACAGCGAAATTGGAATGGTTGTATTAAAATCACTTATACCTTTATTTATATAAATTATACGAGCTATAAGGGTATATACACTTCGGCAGAGTCGAAGTTAGCTTTCCACTAATTTGATACCTTTGCAAAAGTTTTTATAATTTTTTTGCTCAGAAGTTTCATTTCCGACTTCAATAGGTAGGGGAGAATGGGGGGTTCTGAGCCGCTAGGGGTTGTGAGCCACTCGAATATTGGCCACAAAAAAAATATATTTAAACTTTTTGTTTATGACATGTGTCTCCCTTCTTATTACCTAACTTTTTGCAAGCAACCTATCAGTCTACACCTTCTTTAAGTTCGTGAACCAGAACTCGACTTTTTTCAAAAAAGGAAATTTTGTTTTTTCATTTTTGACTTGTGAATATTATAAAAAAATTTTTTCGTAATGGTAAAGGTAAGTATGAGGGAAATATCTTTGGTCAATTGCCTTTTTGATAGAAATATGTTTTTTTTTGTAACAATTTCTTTTTGGTTATGTGACGTCACCAAAAAAAAAGTGAGATATGGGGGTTGTGAGCCACTTTGAAAAAAGTCGGTTTTGACTTTCAAAGAGAATATTGCAATGACGCGCAATAAAACAGAGGAAAAACTCTCCAAAGAAGTAAAAAAGGCAAACAAAAGAACAGCCACAAGCAAAAAGTGCTCGTATATAAAAGAAAACAAGCCTGATGCCGTCAATCAATTTTCACTCTTCATTGATATTTCTTAATTCAGAATATGAGAAATATTGTTCATTTTTTCATTTAATAAAGAATAATCGCTTAATAACACGAATTTTGAACTTTTAGATGGGTGGCTCACAACCCCCCACAAATTTTCGAAATGTCAAAAAATCACTTTTTTTCAATATGAAATAAAAAAAACCCAACCAACTATTTTTCCAAATTTTTAACCCCTGCAAATGTTTTAATACATCAAAGTTTAAGAACGCCAGCATTAAAACAAACAATTTTTCTAAATAAAACCCACTTTTCGACCGCTAGTTCCTATGACAGCAATAAGATATAGTCATCCGATTTTTGACCAAAACTTCCAAATCTTTGTAAAAGCGTTTAGAATTAATAATTGCTGAAGTGAGACACGTTAACATTAAAAACAAAAAAGTTTTTCTCTACAAAGACCCGCTTTTCGACCGATAGTTCCTATGGCAGCTATAAGATATAGTCATCCGATCCGGTCGGTTCCGACATATTAGCAGTGTGCAGTAAAAAGAAGACTCTGTGCAAAGTTTCAGCTCAATAGCTTTAAAACTGAGAGACTATTGTAGAAAGACAGACGGACAGACGGAGGAAAAAAAGAAAAAAAAAAGCTCAATCGACTCAGCTCGTCGTCCTGATCAAGAATATATATAGTTTATAGGGTCGGAAATGAATATTTCTATGCGTTAAACTCTGAAAATTATAATACCCTTCGGCTCGACCGAAGTTTATATACCCTTGGAGCATGATATATTCCTGCCAGTTTTTTATATGGCTGCTATACAATATATTCATCCGATTTTGATTAAACTCTCCAAAATTGTGTTGAAACAGATAATATTCATATCTCGAACATACAAAGACGCTACCATTGAAAACAAAATAGTTTTTTTTCACTAAAACTATTTTTTCGACCGATCGTTCCTATGGCAGCTATATGCTATAGTCATCCGATTTGGATCAGACTTAACAGAATTATGTGTTAGCATATCATATTGATCAGTAACGAGTTTGGGAGCGATAGCATTGAAAATAAAAAAGTTTTTCATACTAAAACTTTTTGTCAGATCTATCTTTTGTATGGCAGCTATACTATATAGTTGCCCGATTTGCATAAAACTTGCTGAAATTATGTGAAAGCATAAAAAACTTATAAATACGAGGGTTGGTAGCGATAGCACTAAAAACTAAAAAGTTTTTCTCACTAGAACTACTTTTCTAACCGATCGTTCCTATGGCAGCTATATGCTATAGTCACCCGATCCGGCCGGTTCCGACAAATGTGCAGCGTATTTATACCAAAAGACTTCGTGCAAAGTTTGGTTAAGATAGCTTTAAAACTGACGGAGGAGATAGCATAGAAACAGACGGACAGACGGACGGACGGACGGACGGACGGACGGACAGACGGACATGGCTATATCAACTCAGCTCGTCACGCTGATCAAGAATATATATACTTTATGTGGTCGGAGATGCTTCCTTCTGTGCGTTACAAACATCCGGATAACTAACAGTCGGCGATTGAGCTTTAGTGAAAAAAAATGTTGATTTTAATCAGGGATGTAAACCGGTTCTGAGCCGAACCGAACCGCCTTTTGCGCTCGTGAACCGAACCAAAAACCGAAAAATGAAATGGTTCGGTTCGGTTCACTTTAGCTTTTGAGTTACTGGCGAATACTGAGCAAAATTAGCAATTCGCTTTAAAATATTACGAAAATACTTGGAAAAGCAGAGTTTTGTAAAAAAAGCTAAGAACATCAACCTTATTAAAATAGCTAAGGACCCAAATTATTATATATTATTATATAATTATCCGTTGGGGGGTCAACTTACATAATACTCAAACGTTAACTTTTTATCTTTAATTGAGATTGGCTTGAAATAGAAAATGAGTATGAGTATTTCTATGGCTGGCAAACATGCAAAATTAAGGTTGGAAAAAGGGAGGACGACATAGCTCAGTAATTGTTAACTCTTTGTAAAAAAGAGCTCCGACTATTTATACCCTGCACCTATTAAAAATGGGTAAAAGCGTATCATGAAGTTGTGCAAATGTATGTAACAGGGAGAAGGAAACATTTCCGACCCTATAAAGTATATATATTCTTGATCAGGATCAACAGCCGAGTCGATTTAGGCATGTCCGTCCGTCTGTCCGTCTGTCTGTATGAACGCGTCGATCTCAGAGATGGTAAAAGATATAGGTTTGACATGTATGGGACAAATGCTTCTTTTATCTGCACGCAGATCAAGTTTGTTTCAAATTTTGGCCACGCCCCCTCCCGCCCCCGCAATTTGGAAAAAACGTTATATCTCCTACAGTTTTAAAGATTGACGATTCGTACCTTCTAGAGATAGTTAGTAAATATAATATATATATAAATATAATATAGCAAAATAAATAGATTTGCCGAAGAAATGATAAAGATCGGATAAACGGTTCACAAGTTATTAGCATTAAAGCGAACCAAGACCCCCCCCAAAAAAAAATGTTGCTTACTTTTCATGAGTAACGGGTTTATCGAAGTCGGTTAGATCCAATTTTAACTTACGCTCTCGTTTTCAATTGTACAGGGTATATTGAAGTCGGGCTACTCGACTGCAACGGTCTTACTTGTTTTGAATTCGATTTCTTAGATTCCAGGAATCAATCCTGCTATCAGAAGAAGAAAAAATTTTTGCAAAATCTCATTTAATGTTAATATACACTCCTGCCCAAAATTATACGACACCATGAAAATTTTAGTTTCGAAAATCGTAGGAGAATGTTAAAGCATAATACAACGAAATCAAGTATGCAGAATTAAGCTTAGTGAATTCTGCTTAAAATCTGATATTCTTATCTCTGATTGCATCTTGCGTTTCCAAGTAGGGGTAAAATAAGCAAAAAAGTTCGATTTTTGTCATGTCTGCAATTGTATCAAAATTACGACACATGTGAATTTGTTGGATTTAGTTAACATTTTATTTTCAGAATGGTATATAAACACGATGTAATAAATAATAGAGCCACCTTAAGCCTTTGCTACCTCGAAAAGTCTCTTAGGCATTGAGTTCACCAAATTTGTAAGTAAATTTTGGTCTAAAAGAGTCCATTGGCCCAAAAAATTTCGCTTTTGAGGCTTTCGACATTCTCAAATTTGTTGTTATTGGCGTAAACACGCCTGGCTACTGATACCTACAATGTTCTCAATTGGGTATAGGTCAGGGGAGCGAGCTGGCCAATCCAAAACATTTGTATGGTGATCACTTATAAAGCTCTGGGTCTCTCTACTCTTGTGAATAGATGCATTATCTTGCGGAAAAACAATATCTCTTTCCATATTTTTTTCAAAAAATGGCAGAAGTAGATCCCCCAATACTTTTTTGTATTCTCCAATGTTCATCCTGCTGCTTGTGAAGCACAGATCAAGCGTTCCAGACGCATGAAAGGCTCCCCAAAACCATTGCGGATCCGCCTCCGAAATTGCGTTTGGAAAATATAAAAGTGGATTCCTACGCAAATCTATCAACAGTACGGAAACCCATCTGGGCCGTCAGGACAAAATTTTTTTCATCAAAAAATATTATCTAAATGATAAATATTGAACAAAGCTGTTTAACAAAATAAATAAATAATAAGTTTCTTTCCAAGTTTTATTTCCACAAATTGAAGTCGTGCTGTTTTGTGGTGCGGCTTTAAGAAGCTTCTCACCGCTGTGTTTTCACGGCGCTCTCTCGTTCATGTCATTTGCCTGCCTGCATTTTCAAAACATGACCTTATTTTTCTTACATATGCTGTATCTCTGGACTACACTGAACATTCATTGACATATCGTGACTTCAAGAACATAAACTACGTAGACCTTGGAAACAAACTTAACTCATGTCAATGGGAACTAGTATATTCTCAACCATCTGTTGACGTCCAAGTAGAAAATTTTTAATTTAAACATTGCCAATTTATTTAATAAATGTGTACCACTTAGACTTAAAAAATCTACACCGGCTCAAAAACCATGGTTTAATACTGACGTAAAAGGGCGATCAGCTAGCGTGACAAGGCGTACATTAAGTGGAAACGCTACAGGACGGATTACTTACTCCATGAATACCAAAACTTGAATAGTAATTATCGAGTCTATGTGATGCATCAAAACGTAGATACTATACTTCAAAGTTTACTTTTGCGCTATCTGAGCAATCATCTCAAAGTGTATGGAAAAATATAAGAGTTAGGAATTGGCGGACAAAGATCTGGAGCGGCTGAGTGTATTGATTTGAATGAACTTAATAATAAATTCGTACAGCCACTAGTACCTGATAATTTAGATATATCGTACCTGAACCCCCTGACAAATAACAGCTGTGATAGTAGTTTTAGTTTCATGTGTGTCAGTTAGTGTGAAGTGTTAGAATCAATTCTAAAAATAAAATCAAATGCAAAAGGACTAGATAATATTGACCCAAAATTTTTAAAAATACTTCTCCCAAAAATCTTAGTACATGTTACGCACATATTAAACACGGCTTTGACAACTTCTTGTTTTCCAATGGCTTGGAAGATGGCTAAAGTCCTACCAATTCCGAAAGGAAATAACGAATACAGACCTATCTCTATACTGCCCTTCCTTTCCAAAGCGTTAGAAAAAATTATGACATCCCAAATTAATGTGTTTTTGGAAAAACATTCTTTATTAAACGATAGACAGTCAGGGCTTAGGAAAATCGAAGTTGCACTACATTAGTCGCTAAAATTGCAGAGGACATACGCAACAAACTTGACAATGACCAAGTTACTTTCTTAACGCTTCTTGACTATAGCAAAGCATTCGACACAGTTAACCATGAAGTACTATGTAAAAGCTAAAAAATCTTATATAATTTCTCGGATACTGCCGTAAAATTGATGAAGTCGTACCTGAACGTTAGAAGCCAAGCTGTAGTTACCCAATTGGAATCGTCAACTATTCTTGAAGTAAAATCGGGTGTTCCACAAGGATCTGTCCTAGGACCATTATTGCTTAGTCTTTTTATCAATGACCTCCCCAGTGTTTTGTCTAAATGTGAAGTCCAAATGTATGCCGATGATGTGCAAATGTATGTTAGTCGTCCGTTAGCCAAAATTTCTGAGTGTTTTTTTTTTATAGAACTAAGTGTAATAGTGATTGGGCTAAGAGAAATGTAAAAGATAAATCTTAAAAATCAAAAATGCTTAGTCATATATAAGAAATGCTATAAAACAGACACATTGCAAAAGCTTGAATTTGACAGTACTAAAATAGGCTATGTGGAAAAGACAGCTAATTTAGGATTTACATTTGACAACACATTAACATGGGATGATCATATAAACCAAGCACTTGGAAAAACATATGGAGAGTGATTCACTTATTTGCTGATAACTCGAGAACCGCTCATCCGATCTTTATCATTTCTTCAGAAAATCGATACATATTGCTAATGACTAACTATCTCTAGAAGGTACAAATCATCTATCTACAAAACTGTGGGAGATATGAGGTTTTTTCAAAATTGCGGGGGCGGGAGGGGGCGTGGCATAAATTAAAAATAAACTTGATCTGCCTGCAAGTATAAGAAACATTTGTCCCATGCATGTCAAACCTCTGAGATCTGTTTGTTCATACGGACGGACAGACAGACGGACATGGCTATATCGACTCGGCTGTTGATGCTGATCAAGAATATATATACTTTATAGGGTCGGAAATGATTCCTTCTCCATGTTACATACTTTTGCACAAACTTAATATACACTATGTACCTTCGGTACAGAGTATAAAAAATAGAGGAAAGCTAACTTCGGCTCGACCGAAGTTTATATACCCTTGGTGCATGATATATTTCTGCTAGTTTTATATATGGCAGCTATACGATATATTCATCCGATTTTGATCAAACACTCCAAAATTGTGTTGAGACAGATAATACCGTTGAAAACAAAAAAGTTTTCTCACTAAAAATATTTTCTCGACCGATCATTCCTATGGCAGCTATATGCTATAGTCATCCGATTTGGATCAGACTTGACAGAATTATGTGTTAGCATATCATATTGATCAGTAACGAGTTTGGAAGCGATAGCATTGAAAACAAAAAAGTTTTTCATACTAAAATTTTTTTGAGATCTTTTGTATGGCAGTTATACTATATAGTTGCCCGATTTGCATAAAACTTGCTGAAATTATGTGAAAGCATAAAAAATTTATAAATACGAGGTTTGGTAGCGATAGCATTGAAAACAAAAAAGTTTCTCTCACTAGAACTACTTTCTCAACCGATCGTTCCTATGGCAACTATATGCTATAGTCATCCGATCCGGCCGGTTCCGACAAATGTGCAGCGTATTTGTACCAAAAGACTTCGTGCAAAGTTTGATTGAGATAGCTTTTAACAGACGGAGATAGCATAGAAACAGACGGACAGACGGACGGACGGACAGACGGACATGGCTATATCAACTCAGCTCGTCACGCTGATCAAGAATATATATACTTTATGTGGTCGGAGATGCTTCCATCTATGCGTTACTAACATCCGGACAATTTTAATATACCCTCTCCAAGGGTATAAAAATTGTTGTGCTCAACTGGGATTCGAACCCACGACCATGCGCGCACTGAACTTAATTGAAATGGTATCTCATCGCACACCACCAACCCCATCGGTTGTTGCTGCATGTCTTAAAGGCTTCTTATATTTTTTCGCTCTCGCTCTCCAATTTATGGACATGTGATCTCGAAAGGGATTGAAGTAAGCACATTGGAATGATACAAGTTCGAATGGAATGGGTCAATCCTTATATTATTGATTGTGTAGAATCGACATTGAATTTTCAAGCTCCAAAATTAAAAACAAGTAAGAGTGTTGCGGTCGAGTGCCCCGACAGCGAAATACCCTGTTCCAAGTAATGTGGTTCCTATAGCTTTGAATTCCTTTTATTTTAAAATTTATTTGAATAAATGGGGAGGCGCACTTACATATCTTCGGTGCTTTTGCTCGGATCTCATAGCGGTATACAGAACAGACAGATATTGGGCCTAACTGAATATATATTAAGTCACTAGGCTCAAGCTTAAAAATTGTACCTCTGACAGTTTTTCGCGATTAGAAGAAGGAGGAGGAGGAATTTGCCAAATCTGGAGCAAACTTGCTCAGGGTACAGTATACACCTACATACATGCAAAAATTTGTGGCTCCACCTCTTATAGTCTGTGAGATTCACGCGTTTATACAGAGAGAAAGACAGTTTTTCGCTGTTTAAAGATGGAGGAGGAGGAATTTTCCAAATCTGAAACAAACTCGATGTGGGTACAGTATACACCTACATACATGCCAAAAATTGTGGCTCTATCTAATACAGTCTCTGAGATCGACGCGTTCATACAGACAGACAGACGGACAGACGGACATGGCTAAATCGACTCGGCTGTTGATGCTGATCAAGAATATATATACTTTATGGGGTCGGAGGTGCTTCCTTCTGGCTGTTACATACATTTGCACAACTTCATGATCCCCTTTTTCTCATTTTTAATGAGAACAGGGTATAATAAGAAGATTGAAAATATCTCGACATATTTTTTGAGCAGTATCACTAATTCCCAATTTAGCTCCCAAGCTTTTATGTTAGCTTCCCTGCAAGCTGTATTTGCGTTACACCCAGTTGTCTTATGCAACGTCGCACAGGTGCTCGAACAGTTTCCGAGAACAGTATAAGCCAAAGTTTCACCGTCGGCGGCACTTCTTTGGAGGATATATTTATTTCCGGGTTGGTGTTTGGTTAGAAAATACTCCATAATTTATTTAACATTTTCACAAAAAGGGTTGTTCACAGTTGAACTTGTTTAAAATTCCGGGTCGGATGAGCTCTTCATACCCTTATTGGAGTACGGCTTCGTGGAAAGGAGTATGGCGTGACTCTTGATCTCGCCATATAACGTAGTAGACCGTTTGCCACAGTTTGATCTCCAATTAGCAACATAAGCATTGCAAGTGCAAAAATCTGAAAATGAGATTAGTTATATTTTGTATTTCATGTTTTCGCACTACTTACAACTTTGGTGATCCAATTCATGATTGCCAACTTTAAGCAAAGACGCCACTTAATATACCCAAACCAAATTTAAATGGCTATTGTTTGTGACTAATCTAATTATAAAGTTTAATTTGTTCCTTTAACACTATTTACTAGAAAACAAGACGGCAACTTTATCTTTTTGTTTTGCACACTCAGATCTTTGAATTTGCCTGACTTTGGCAGTGGTGACGATCTGCTCGGAATGGGCAGGATTCTAGTAGTGTACAAACATAAGAAAGTGATGTTTTTGAATTTACAATTACTCGATTGCACTTTGGAAGGAATGTTTGCAAATCATTGTATTCTTTAACATTTATTGAACTTAAATTGCGGCACAGGGAAAAACCAAGTTTCCGACACACAAACAACATTCACATTGGAAGTAACAAACAAATATCTAAACTCATTTATTTCATTTAAAAGAATTTGTTAATATATTTGAAAAATATGAATGCCACTTTTTGGCGTTCCCCATCCACCTGTTTTGGTTTATTTAAATTATTCTGAAAAACTGAGAATTAAACTATGTATTGCCAGCTGTGTCTGGGAACTGAGCTCAGGATTTTTTGGAATAAGTTAATAAAATTTGTATTTTATTTATATAAATAACTGTGAGCGGAAGTAATTTTCTGTCTTTCTGAGTACGGGGCGAGGGAATTAAATATCATAGCTTTCTGTTGACTTCCATGCAAGTCTTGTCCGCGTTACACCCACTTATTTCTATGAAACGTGGCACAGGTACGCGGACAGTTTTCAAGAAAATCATAAGCCAAAGTTTCACCGCTTTATTTATAATAGCCCAATTGCATCTGCAAGTCTGTGTAATTTTATTTTTTACACCTAAAAAAAGGTGTTAAGCACACACCATTAATAAAATGAATTCTTTGCATAGATATATTTATTTTTGGTTCGACAGTTGGTATCTGGTTAGAAATGCTTCATAATTTTTTTAAAAGAAAAAATAAAACACATCAATTGAACTGACAAATTGACATGAAGGGTATTTCGCAATTGAACTTATTGAAAATTCCTGAATTCAACAATTCCGAAGCTCAACCCTAAATATCATTCTCTTAGGAACCTGGTGGGCGTGGTGGTGGTAGCGTGACCGGCGTGACGTTGCTTGGCGTGGCTAAATCTTCACCGTTGGCCACAGTTCGCTCTCCAATTAGCAACATTAGCATTGCAAGTGCCACGAACTGAAAATAATATTGGTTACTTTTTGTATTTTATGTTTTCTTTCTACTTACAACTTTGGTGATCGCCTTCATGATTGCCAGCGGTAAGCAATGATACCCCTTATATACCCAAAGCAATTCTAAATGGTTATTAATTGTGACCAATCTAATTAAAAGTTGGCTCTGTTTTTTTGACATTATTGTGCTAAAATTCTTCCTAGATAATAAGACTTCAGCTTTATCTTCTTGTTTTGCAAATTCTGTATTTTGAATTTGCCTTATTAGGGCACTCGTTACGATTTGAACGGAACAGGCAGAATATAACTAAGCCATTAATAATGTTGTATGTTTTCAAACTGATCTGCGAAATTTGGTCGAAATTGGAGCGAGCTTTTTCAAGTGTATTATAACTTTGGCACCTACTAAGTTAGTTTTCTTACTCGTATATGCTTTTCCGACAGATTCGTAAAAAATACTCTTAAAACTCTGATATTTCAAAACGAGCACTCACCAACTTCGGCACAGACAAAGTTTGTGTAATGTCGCCATGCGGTTTCTATAGCAAAAGTGTGTATCTCTTTTATTCTTCTTCTTGGATGTTACATTCGTGAGTCACGCTTACTGCTGATATCGATGATGAGCTTGTCATACATCGATATACATATCGATAATATCTAACAGTTAGTTTAGCCTTCTCGTTCTTGTAGGTTTTTAACAATTTTAATTAATTTCTTCGCGACCCACAGTTAAGCTACGAAATCGTTGAGTTGGGAGTTTAATAAAAACAATGTGCTTCAGCCTGAAATTCCACTGAAGGGCAACAAGACTTCAAGACGCAGTTGAGTAAAAATGCACCTTCTATTTTTATACCCGTTACTCGTAGAGTAAAAAGGGTATACTGAAGTCGTGCAAATGTATGTAACAGGCAGAAGGAATCATTTCCGACCATATAAAGTATATATATTCTTGATCAGCATCAACAGCCGAGTCGATTTAGCCTTGTTGTCCGTCTGTCCGTCCGTCCGTCCGTCCGTCTGTCTGTATGAACAGCTAGATCTTGGAGATGGTAAGAGATAGAGGTTTGACATGTATGGGACAAATGCTTCTTTTTATCTGCAGCAGATCAAGTTTGTTTTCAAATTTTGCCACGCCCTCCCGCCCCCGCAATTTGGAAAAAACGTTATATCTCCCACAGTATTAATGATAGAGATTCGTACCTTCTACAGATAGTTAGTAAAATGAATCGATTTGCCGAAGGCATAATACAGATCGGATGAGTGGTTCTCAAGTTATAAGCAAAAAAGTGAACCAAGCCCTCCCCACTACCACCCTAAAAACAAGTAAGACCGTTGCAGTCGAGTAGCCCGACTTCAATATACCCTGTACAAATGACAACGAGAGCGTAAGTTAAAGTCGGCTTTAACCGACTTCGATAAACCCGTTACTCATGAAAAACATGTTTAACAGTGCTCCTGCTTTCCTTAGGGAAAAGTATCCGAAAAGTATGCAAAATTTTTTTTAGGGTGGGTGGGGTGGTAGCGGGGGGCTTGGTTCGCATTTTTGCTCATAACTTCTGAACCGTTCATCCGATTTTTATCATTTCTTCGGCAAATCGATTTATTTTGCTAATTACTAACTATCTCTCAAAAGTACGAATCGTCTATCTTCAAAAATGTGGGAGATATAACGTTTTCTCCAAATTGCGGGGGCGGGAGGGGCGTGGCCAAAATTTGAAACAAACGATCAGCGTACAGATAAAAGAAGCATTTGTCCCATACATGTCAAAACTCTATCTTTACCATCTCTGAGATCGACGCGTTCATACAGACAGACGGACGGACAGACGGCGGACAGACGGACAGACGGACAGACGGACATGGCTAAATCGACTCGGCTGTTGATGCACAAGAATACATATACTTTATAGGGTGAGAAATTTCCTTCTCCCTGTTACACACATTTGCACAACTTCATGATCCCCTTTTACCCATTTTCAATGGGTACAGGGTATAAAAAGTTGCATACTTTTTGGATCGTCACACTAAGGTACGCGGGAACACTGTTAAACATGTTTTTTCATGAGTAACGGGTATATCGAAGTCGGTTAGAGCCGACTTTAACTTACGCTCTCGTTTCTATTTGTTTTTGTTAATCGCAATTTGAGGACTATTGTAGTATCACTTATACTGCTCAATTTATAATCGCAACTTCGCAATCGAATGTCATAAAAGCTAGATTCATGGTTTTCTGTTGGCTTTCCTGCAAGTTTTGTATGCGTTACACCTACTTATCCCAGGCACGTCGAACAGTTAATGAGATTAGCATTGGCCAAAGATTCACCATCTCTGACTCTGCCTGTAAATTGACTTCGGGATAAGAATGTGATATTTGCGGGTCGAGGTCAAGCAGAAAACTCAGTTTTTTATTAGTTTCCAATATATTACTTCGGGATATTGAACTCATCTTCTCGACGGTCATTACGCTATTTGCAGAATAGCCCAATTGTATCTGTAATTTTACTTCTTACGCCTGAAAATAGATGTGAAGCTCACACCATTAATAAAATCAATTATTCGTGTAGCTATATTTATTTCAAGGATGGTCTATTGGTGTTTGGTTAGAAAATACTTCATAATATTTTTAAATTTTCACAATTCAACTGACATGTTGCCGGAAAGAGTTGTTCACATTTGAACTTGTTGAAAATTCCCTATTTTGCTTATTAACCTTGTGGCTTAGCGTTGCCTGGTGGGTGTGGTCGGCTTCATATAAAGCATAGATCCTCTTGGTGAGCATTTAAAATCTCGATTTCAAGCATAGATCTTCTTGAAAATAAGCATGAAAAGTCTCGATATAAAGCAAATATATTTATGGAAAGTCTCGAAACCAAGCATAGATCTTCTTTGTTGTAAGCATTGAAAGTCTCGATTTCAAGCACAGATCTCCTTGAAAATAAGCATGAAAAATCTCGGTTTTAAGGTTGGATCTTCTTGGTTGTAAGCATATAAAGTCTTGATTTTGTTCATTATATTTATTATTAATGAAAATTAAAATATTATAAAAATGTTTACATAAATAAAATATACTTAATTCTTAATACATTTTTTCCGTTGTTTTCAGTATATCCTATATATGTAGAGGTTGAGTAACGAACTTTACAAATTTACAAATTAACTTTTATAAAAATATAAATAATACAAAAATACAATATAATTTAATATATTTTTCCACTTACCTTAGTCTTTCGCCAAAAGAAGAGCTTCTCGCGAAACAAGACTCTGAGCCCAATTGGCGGAATGGCCTCCTTAATATCGTCCTTCTCCAAATATTTCAGGCTCTCGTATGTTACGCCAGGTTCTAAAAAGAAAGAATTGGAATTTATTCAATGAATTTTAAACAGCATTTTGAGCAAATTTTTTTTGTTTTGCGTTTCATTCTTCGCTTCTTTGGCCTGCAAATATTTGCACACACATACAAACATAACAATTGTCGTTAAAAATGCATACATACACAAGAACTCGATACGAAGTAAAGCAGATGAAACAAAAATGCAAAATCCGTTACGTATGTACATAGAAAAAAAGATCACGATATTTAGTACCAATTTTTTTATACCCGATACTCGTAGAGTAACAAGTAAGACCGTTGTAGTCGAGTAGCCCGACTTCAATATACCCTGTACAAATGCCAACGAGAGCGTAAGTTAAAGTCGGCTCTAACCGACTTCGATAAACCCGTTACTCATGAAAAAACATGTTTAATAGTGCTCCTGCTTTCCTTAGGGTGACCATCCGAAAAGTATGCAACATTTTTTAGGGTGGGTGGGGTGGTAGCAAGGGGGCTTGGTTCGCATTTTTGCTCATAACTTCTGAACCGTTCATCCGATTTTTATCATTTCTTCGGCAAATCGATTCATTTTGCTAATTACTAACTATCTCTCGAAAGTACGAATTGTCTATCTTCAAAACTGTGGGAGATATAACGTTTTTTCCAAATTGCGGGGGCGGGAGGCGGCGTGGCCAAAATTTGAAACAAATTTGATCAGCGTACAGATAAAAGAAGCATTTGTCCCATACATGTCAAACCTCTATCTTTTACCATCTCTGAGATCGACGCGTTCATACAGACAGACGGACGGACAGACAGACGGACGGACGGACAGACGGACGGACAGACGGACGGACAGACGGACATGGCTAAATCGACTCGGCTGTTGATGCTGATCAAGAATATATATACTTTATAGGGTCGGAAATGGTTCCTTCTCCCTGTTACATACATTTGCACAACTTCATAATCCCCTTTTACCCATTTTCAATGGGTACAGGGTATAAAAAGGGTATACTAAAGTCGTGCAAATGTATGTAACAGACAGAAGGAATCATTTCCGACCATATAAAGTATATATATTCTTGATCAGCATCAACAGCCGAGTCGATTTAGCCTTGTCCGTCTGTCCGTCCTAGATCTCAGAGATGGTAAGAGATCCGGGTTGACATGTATGGGACAAATGCTTCTTTTATCTGCACGCAGATCAAGGTTTTTCAAATTTTGGCCACGCCCCCTCCCGCCCCCGTATTTAGAAAAAAACGTTATATCTCCTACAGTTTTAAAGATTGACGATTCGAACCTGCTAGAGATAGTTAGTAATTATCAAAATGAATAGATTTGCCGAAGGAATGATAAAGATCGGATAAACGGTTCTCAAGTTATGAGCAAAAATGTGAACCTAGACCCTAAATTTAAAATTATTAAAATTATATTATTATATTTATATTATGTATTCTGTATCGTCCCTAGAACTAGTATGCAAAAAAGTGGCCAAATCCATCTAGTTTTAACATTTAAAAAAATATAAAAGAAATAAAATCCCAATTTTAAAGTGTCAAGAAAGTGTTTTGCTCAAATGGAAATACAAAATTATGATTCTAGACAAGTTTGACATTTTGAACCCTGCTGAAATAATATAAGAAACGATATAAGAAAAGGCGGGACACGCCCTCAAATTTAAAAAAATATATTTTGTGTCATATGCATTTTGGATTATAAGGCGTTTTTCTTAAAAATCCAACCGATTCTGCTGAATTCTCTCACCTATTAACAAAATTGCATACAAATCAGACATTTGTGCGGATTGATCATGAACTTATAACCTATGAAATGATTAAAGAAATTATTATATTCTATACATATTGGTACGTACTACTGAATGTGAAGATCGAAAATTTCAAAATGAGCTGATTTCTACGAAATTCGAATGTACCAAAAAGGCGTTAAATTTCTAATTTTCTGCATTTTAATTTAAGTTTGCAGCCAATTCATGGAAGATATGGAGTTTATATATCCAGATTCGGGTTCAGCATGTCAAAGTTGTCTAGAATCATTAATTTTTATTTCCATTTGACTTTTGCCAAAACACTTTCTTGACACTTTAAAATTGTGATTTTACTTGTTTTATACTTTTTTAAATGTTAAAATTAGATGGATTTGGCTACTTTTTTGCATACTAGCTCTAGAGACGATACAGAATCAGAATAAAATAAGAACTAAATTTTACCAATTATAGAAAGCGCCTTTTGTTGCAATAAAAGTGCAAAATGTGAACTGTTTCCTGTGTCAAAACACTTTCTTGACATACAGTACATACACACAATACATAGGGGCACAGCGTGTGACCGCTTCTCTTGTATGAATTTGTGCGTGCATGTATGCATTATATATTTGTAAATTTAAAATTTAGCACTTTTACTTACCATTTGAACATTTGAGGGCTTCTTTTAATCCAAACTCGTTAAGAAGCAATTTGAGTTTTTGCGCATCGTCCATTATGTTTTGTGTTCGTTTTTTTTGTTAATTTATACGTAAGCCACTTCCCACCTCCGATTTCGTTGACGTTTCACTTTCAATTGATTACCGTCGCGGCAAAGATGCCAATTTCAAAGCTGCCATCGCTGTTTGCGGCTTCGTGACAGCCTAAGCGTTGGCGACGCTGAGAGCAAGAGCGAGAATTGTTCTCATTTTTTCTCGCGCTCTTCGCTAATGGCTCCCCGCACTTCCTTCGCCCACAAGTTCGAAGTCAGTCTTCTCGTATGCAAGCAGTTTTCGTCTTAAAAAATCAAGAAGAAAAAATCTAATTTGAAGCTGAATTCGGTCTCGCCGATTCATGCTAGATTTCTCTAAGTGTACAGATACTCGATTGCACTTTGGAGAGAATGATTGCATATCATTGTAGACTTTAACATTTATTGAACTTAAATTGCGACACAGGGAAAAACCAAGTTTCCGACACACAAAAAACATTCACATTGGAAGTAACAAACAAATATCTAAACTCATTTATTTCTTTTAAAAGAATTTGTTAATAAAATTTACAAATATGAATGCCACTTTTTGGCGTTCCCCATCCACCTGTTTTGGTTTACTTACATTATTCTGAAAAACTTAGAACTAAACTATGTATTGTCAGCTGTGTTTGGGAACTGAACGCAGGATTTTTATACACTTGAAAAGTGTATTATAATTTTGCCCAGAAGTTTGAAACGCATAGAAGGAATCGTCTCCGCCCACATAAAGTATATATATTCTTGAGCATGACGAGCTGAGTCGATTAAGCTTTGTCCGTCCGTCTGTCCGTCTGTCTGTTTCTACGCGAACTAGTCCCTCAGTTTTGGAGCAATCGAGCTGAAACTTTGCACAGAGTCTTCTTTTTACTGCACGCTGCTAATATGTCGGACCCGACCGGATCGGATGACTACTTCTTGTAGCTGCCATACAAATGTTCGTTTTAAAAATGGGTTTTAGTGAGAAAAACTGGTTTGTTCTCAATATTATCGCTCTCAAACACGGTCATGGGTAATATTTAATGTTTCTAAGCTGATTTGCGAAGTGTGGTCGAAGTCGCTAACCGTTGTGACAAGCTATTTCAAAACTTCGGTACAGACGAAGTTAGCTTTGCCTTTCTCGTTTGGAATAAGTTAATAAAATTTGTATTTTATTTATATAAATTACTGTGAGCGGAAGTTATTTTCTGTCTTTCTGAGTACGGGGCGAGGGAATTAAATATCATAGTTTTTTGTTGACTTCCCTGCAAGTCTTGTCCGCGTTACACCCATTTATTTCTATGAAACGTGGCACAGGTACGCGGACAGTTTTCAAGAAAAGCATAAGCCAAAGTTTTACCGCTTTATTTACAATAGCCCAATCGCATCTGCAAGTCTGTGTAATTTTGTTTTTGACACCTAAAAAAAGATGTTAATCACACACCATTAATAAAATCAATTCTTTGCATAGATATATTTATTTTTGGTTCGACAGTTGGTATCTGGTTAGAAATGCTTCATAATTTTTTTAAAAGAAAAAATAAAACACATCAATTCAACTGACAGATTGACATGAAGGGTATTTCGCAATTGAACTTATTGAAAATTCCTGAATTCAACAATTCCGAAGCTCAACCCTAAATATCATTCTCTTAGGAACCTGGTGGGCGTGGTGGTGGTAGCGTGACCGGCGTGACGTTGCTTGGCGTGGCTAAATCTTCACCGTTGGCCACAGTTCGCTCTCCAATTAGCAACATGAGCATTGCAAGTGCTACGAACTGAAAATAAGATTGGTTACTTTTTGTATTTTATGTTTTCGTCCTACTTACAACTTTGGTGATCGCCTTCATGATTGCCAGCGGTAAGCAATGATACCCCTTATATACCCAAAGCAATTCTAAATGGTTATTAATTGTGACCAATTAAATTAAAAGTTGGTTTAGTTTCTTTGAAATCATTATGTCTAAAATTCTTTCTAGAAAATAAGGCTACAGCTTTATCTTCTTGTTTTGCAAATTCTGCACTTTGAATTTGACTTATTAGGGCACTCGTCACGATTTGGTCGCAACAGGCAGAATATAATCATTGCACAAACATAAGGAAAAGATGTTTCTTGAATTAACAGCAGTTTTTAAGGGTATCAGAGAACCGGTATTTTAAGAACTGAAAATACGTAAGGAAACTAAAAATTGTACCGGTACAGTTTCCGACTGCCGACTGACTAAGCGACCGCCAAGTCATTACGTCATCGCTACATTCAGCTCATGTTAATCATTTTAATACCCTGTACCCATTAAAAATGGGTAAAAGGGGATAATGAAGTTGTGCAAATGTATGTAACAGGAAGAAGGAAACATCTCCGACCCAATAAAGTATATATATTCTTGATCAGCATCAACAGCCGAGTCGATTTAGCCATGTCCGTCTGTCCGTCCGTCCGTCTGTCTGTATGAACGCGTCGATCTCAGAGATGGTAAAAGATAGAGGTTTGACATGTATGGGACATATGCTTCTTTTATCTGTACGCAGATCAAGTTTTTTTCAAATTTTGGCCACGCCCCCTCCCGCCCCCGCAATTTGGAAAAAACGTTATATCTCCCACAGTTTTGAAGATACACGATTCGTAGAGGCAGTTAGTAATTAGCAAAATAGATCGATTGGCCGAAGAAATGATAAAAATCGGATGAACGGTTCAGAAGTTATGAGCAAAAAAGCGAACCAAGCCACCCCGCCACCACCCCACCCACCCTAAAAAAAATGTTGCATACTTTTCGGATGGTCACCCTTAGGAACGCAGGAGCACTATTAAACATGTTTTTTCATGACTAACGGATTTATCGAAGTCGGTTAGAGCCGACTTTAACTTAATCTCTTATTGATAATTGTACAGAGTATATTGAAGTCGGGCTACTCGACTGCAACGGTCTTTCTTGTTATTTATTGATTGTGTCGTGTTAAAGCTAGCGGACCAAAGTTAAACTCTACTGAGGAGCATCAAAAATCTGTTAGAGTACAAAGTCCATATTCAGAGTTCCAAATCTTCATTTGCTCTATTCCTAACCGCATTTTAGCGATTACAAATAAATGTGGAGGCTAATCCCGTTATTAATTGATTTTTAATGATCGTTATTTTGTGTCCTTTTTATTTTTTTAATCACTTGCTTTAATTTAATTTTTCAGTCAAAATTGAGTTTTTTTTTATGAAAAATGGAGAATATTTAAGTGAGTTTTATGTTCACTTGCGTCTCGATGTGTAAGTCAGCCGAGCGATTACTGATTATACTCTGTATAGTATATTAAGTTTATGCAAAAGTATGTTACAGGAAGGAGTAATCATTTCCGACCCTAGAAAGTATATATATTCTTGATCAGCATCAACAGCCGAGTCGATATGGCCATGTCCGTCTGTCTGTCCGTCTGTACGTCAGTCTTTACAAACAAACAGATCTCAGAGATGGTGAGAGATAGAGGTTCGACATGTATGAGACAAATGCTTCTTATAGCTGCAGGCAGATGAGTTTATTTGAATTTAAGCCACGCCCCCTCTGGCCCCCGCAATTTAGAAAAAAGTCATATCTGCCACAGTTTTGTAGAGATAGTTAGTCATTAGCAATATGTTTCGATTTGCCGAAGAAATGATAAAGATCGGATGAGCGGTTCGCAAGTTATGAGCAAATAATTGAACAGGTCCTGTGCCGCTCTGCAGTGGTTTAAGTTAAGTTGGAGGAACTTAACCATTTTGGGCAATTTTGAGGGCTTTCTAATATTCTGGCTTACCAAGTTCCTCAGCGTTTGCTGTAGTGCTCTTGTGCACTCTCTGCTTCTTCGAAGCACCTAGTTGCAGCCCGTCGGGACTGGTCGACTCCCAATTCCGTTTCAGGGTGGCCTGGTCATCGCCGACTGCTGTAAACTGGAAGATCTGCGCAGTCATCAGCGGAGGAGCAGAGCTGGGAGGGACTACGTTAGTATCAGGAGGGCGCCTGAGCACTCTCTTCTTTTGGAGTTGGAACTTCCAAAGAAGTTCTTCTTCCGCATGAGCCAGCGCCGCTTCCTCTGCCTTCCCATCCGAAACCATTTCGTCGAGAGTAGGAAGACCCACCAACTGAGAGGATGATCTATGACCTTTGTCATCTGATTTTGGGGAGTTATACCGCTAAATTCCGGTCACCAGAGCCCCGTTATTTGCGGCACCGCCGCCGTCGGGGGTTGGATGTTGGCCAGTTCAGCGGCCTTATGCCCAGAGTCGATGCAATTAATGTTTTTTTTTCCTATATATAATGCAGTTTAAATGGTAACGGCCGTTTGAAAGATCCGCCTAGAGATAGGCAAATATTTTGGCACACTGTGTGTGTGTAAGCTTCGCGATTTTTTGGTCCGTTTGATCTACACCTTCCATTTACCCGTCTTCATGTCAATCACACTTCATATAAAAATATTACAAATGTTAAAATTTCCTTAAACCGATTGACCGACACCTCTTATTTACCCGTCTTTAATTGCCAACTATTAAATATTCATGATAGTCTGAACTCATCACAAAAAGTTGTGTTTTTCCAGATTCTTGACCCGTCAATTTACAGTCTGCTCTATAGTCGACTCGACTATTTGGACCGTTTGATCCAACCATTTATGACTCCCAAAACTCAAAAAAATTTTCAAGATCAAATGACAATTTTGGAAGTTTAGCGATTTTTTTTTATCAGTTTGGTCTATGTGCACTTCCAATATTTACCCATTTACTACAGTAGTCCATTACGTCTTCATAATAATCTTCGGTCGTATGACAAATTTAAAAATTTCGAGATTCTTTTAACAGTTTAATCTACACCTCCTATTTATCCGTCAACATGGACATCCATCAAATCCTCAAAATAATCTTAGGTCATAAGAAATATTGGAAAATTTCGCAAAATTTGCAGTGTTTTATCTTCGCCTATTTACCAATGCACGCGTTTTCTTACATATTCAAATGATAATTTGGCAAATTAAGCGGCTTTTGGTCTACACCTCTTAAATATGCGTCTTCAATTGGCATCTATCCAATCTTCATAATAATCTTAAGTCCTATGAAAATTTTTCAAATTTCGCGACTGGATTGCCATCTAATCACCAAGCAGGTTTTTCGACCACTTAAATAAAAGTTAAATAGCTTATGTTCAAGTCCAGGTAATCAACTTTCTGTTTGCCAATTTCATCCGAATTCGTTTAGCCATTTGTTCGCGATTGAATATGAACATACAAACTTTCACATTTATAATATTAGTAAGATGTTTCAAACATATAATTTTATACTCTGTACCGAAGGTACATAGAGTATATTAAGTTTGTGGCAAAGTATGTAACAGGGAGAAGCAATCATTTCCGACCCTATAAAGTATATATATTCTTGATCAGCATCAACAGCCGAGTCGAAATAGCTATGTGCGTCTGTCTGTCCGTCTGTCCGTCCGTATGAACAAACAGATCTCAGAGATGGTAAAAGATAGTGGTTTGACATGTATGGGACAAATGCTTCTTATACTTGCAGACAGATCAAGTTTATTTTCAATTTTTGCCACGCCCCCTCCCGCCCCCGCCATTTTGAAAAAACGTCATATCTCCCACAGTTTTGTAGATATATGAATCGTACCTTCTAGAGATAGTTAGTCATTAGTAATATGTAATATAATAAAGATCGAATGAGCGGTTCTCAAGTTATAAGCAAATAAGTGAATCACCCCCGCCACCCCCTCCCACCTGTTATAAACCAACGCCGCACAATGTTAGAGAGAGAGAAACTTAGAGATGAGCGCAGCAACAGCATTGCATTCAGCTCCTACTCTAGGTACAGAGTATATTATAGAGTGTAAGTTTTCTTTACCTACCAGAACCCTAAAACGATTCGGTTTCATTCCCCGATTCTTACACATTAAAGTAGATGTAACGCAATCACCATTAATATTATCAATTATTTGCATGGATATAAGAAATTGTTTTAATGGTTTTTTACAAGTCAAAACGAGAAAAAACATTACAATTCAACTGACATGATGACTAAAAGGGTTGTTCACAATTGAACTTGTTGAAAGTTCTTCAACTCAACATTTCAGTTGCCCAACTGGGGTTCGTGAACACCCAAATATCATTTTCTTATTAACCCTTATGTGGTGGCCTAGGTGTCTTGGGAGGTTTCGTGCTTCGTGGAGGTCTAGGAGTATTAGGAGGTTTGCCAGCGATTGCCACAGTTTGCTCTCCAATTAGCAACATCAGCATTGCAAGTGCTACAAACTAAAATGGGATTAGCTATTTATTGTATTCCGTGTTTTCGTACTACTTACAGCTTTAATGATCCCGTTCATGATTGCCAACTTTAAGGAAAGATTGCACTTTATATACACAAAGCAATTATGAACGGCTTTTATTTGTTACCAATCAAATTAACATTGGGTGTTTGCATATCATTTTAGAATTCAACATTTATTAAACTTAGAACTAAGAATTGCAGTACAGGGACATACCCGTCTTTAATAGCCAACTATTAAATATTCATGATGGTCTGAACTAATCACAAAAAGTTGTGTATTTTTAGATTCTTTTGAACGCTTGATCTTGACCCGTCAATTTACAGTGTATTCCAACCAACCATTTACGTGTCCACGATTGCCATCTATCAAATCTTAATGGTTCCCAAAACTCATAAGACTTTGCAAAATTTCGCAAAAATAAAAAAAAAAAAAATGACAATGTCGGTCAATCCTACCAGTAGCGTAGAGATTTTTCAGGGGGGGTTTCAGATCAAAAATTTTAGTATAAAAAAACGCATATAAAAAACCCAAGTGAGTTTAACCCCAAACCCCCCTGGTCCAATGATCCCTACTATATTTATACTCTGTACCTAGATTAGGAGATAAATGCATAAATGAAATATAATGTAGCAACTTTAAGCCCACGGCGCCAGTATTACACCATAAAATTTTGAATTTTTGTTTCTCATTACGGTAACTAGAAATTATTACGAATTTTTTGGAAACTGAGGAACAGAACATTTCAATACAAAAAATTCCCATATGATTATGTTCAGTCTAGTGTACATTCGGGTGTCCCAAAAAAATTTTTTTTACTTTCACGGGTGCACCGGCATTTTCTGAAAGCTTATAGAGTAAAGTATTTTTCAGATTTTTTTCAGATTTTTCGAAAGACCTTTAGAGGTCGCAGAAATTGAATTTCCCCTAAAAATGGGGTTTTCCGTATTGATTTCGATTTTTACTTAAAACATGGTAAATAACCACAATTTTCTTAGTTTTAATATCAACATTTTAAAGAAAAATGCGTCAATTTTACTTTTATGAGCATAAGCCATGAGTTTTGGCTTTGCATTTGCTTGTTTAGGTACCATAAATTAAATTTTTTCGTAAATTTATCATAAATTTTGTAAAAAACGCATTATAACTTTTAAAATTTCTATTAAAATTTAATAATCCACTGATGCAGTTTAAAAGATGGTTAAATTGTTAAAAAACTGAATCTAAGAAATTCAAATTTGCTCTTACCGTTCCAGAGTTATTTTCTTTTAAAGCTTTTTACCCATTTCATGAAACTAATAATATTACAAGATGTTTGCCAGTTTTGCATCGAATTTGCTTTAAACTTGGAATTGTGATATTTTTCGCGTTTACTCTTTATTTTTATACACTTGAAAAGTGTATTATAATTTTGCCCTGAAGTTTGCAACGCATAAAAAGGAATCATCTCCGACCACATAAAGTATATATATTCTTGATCAGCATGACGAGCTGAGTCTATTAAGCTTTGTTTGTCCGTCTGTCCGTCCGTCCGTCTGTCCGTCTGTCTGTTTCTACGCGAACTAGTCCCTCAGTTTTGGAGCTATCGAGCTGAAACTTTGCACAGGGTCTTCTTTTTACTGCACTCTGCTAATATGCCGACCGGATCGGATGACTACTTCTTGTAGCTGCCATACAAATGTTCGTTCGGAAAATGGGTTTTAGTATCAAACACGGTCATGGGTAATAAGTAATGTTTTTATGATGATCTGCGAAGTTTGGTCGAAGTCGCTAACCGTTGTGACAAGCTATTTCAGGTGTATCAAAACTTCGGTACAGACGAAGTTAGCTTTGCCTTTCTCGTTATTAAATGCAAAAATGTTCATTTCTATCTGTTTCCAAACTTGCAAAAAAAGATTAGTCGATGCGATCGCAAATCGCGAGGGACCCTGTTCTACGCATAAATTAGCTGCACGTTTTTCAACACTGCTTAGTTTGTAAAATCGTTGATTTGGCATGAGTCAGCTTTTACAAAACATAAGTTTTTACAATATTCAATGGAAATCAATAGACAAATATCTGCACAGTATTTCTCATTAGCTCAAATGGATATTAAACAGGGTCGCATGTCGCATTTCTCACCTAATCAAACTGAATCCAATGTGAGTACAGAAACAGTCGGAATGGATCCTAAAGCTTATAAGCTAATAAAATTAAAGCTTAATAAAAATAACTCAAGAGCCTAAGATAGTGAATGATAAGGACATGCATTCTTTATCTAAAAAGAGCGCCGCTTTGAAACTACAACAGCGCACTAAAGCGGAAGAAGTTAGCTGAGAAAGAACTGCGGGAAGAGAATAACGTTTCCTCAGAGTCAAAGAAAGATGCTATGTTACTTGCAAAAAGATAATTCAAACCGTTGTGGAATGGTGTTGAATGCAGTTTAAAGGATTCACCTTCGAATGTTTTTACTGCTTGAAGAAATTGAGCTGTAAGCGCAATTTGGATCAGCATCTACGCACTGTAGTGAATGACCAAGCGAACAGAGTGATCAGGGATCAACAATAACCTTGGGACACACCATCTTACTCAAGCTGAATTGAAAAAAAATTAAATATCATAATGCAAATAAATGCAGAATGACGAGGGGCCATAATTTTTTTTAACTAGCTCTCTTAGCTTTCTGAGACAGAAAAACATATCAAACAAAGAAGGTCCCTCGAAAGAAAGCAGCTGTGCCGAGTATGTCAGCTCATAGTAAATTCACCTTGGTTTCAGATGTTCTGTGTTTGTACAATTCGAGCGGACTGAGCTCTACTGAGCCTTGAGTCGACCGAAATTAATATGATTCTATACCAAATTGTGCTACAGTGAACATTAAAACTTTGGTCAGGAGTCAAAATAGTCTAAAACTGTTCTAAAAAAATTAGGAATTTATTTCGTAGCCAGAAATCAGTACGGCTAATTTACCGACGCAACAAATAAAAATCAAATAAATAAAGAAAGAGTGTTTCAATTCGGAAATCGCACGATGGGAGAGGCTTGATAATATTATATTCGAGTTAATAAGTAACTGAGCAATGGGTAAATGCAAAATGTAAACTGCATCTAAATGAAGGCTAGTCAACGCCTGAAGAGCTGTTTACTTTTAGTTGGACTCGTGTATGTGTAAATAGCGAAATGTACTTGGCCTCTGGGGGCAACCGGTGACTTAATCCTTGTTCATAACTTTTAAGACAACACACACACACAAAGGCGGTTGGTCCACTATACGGCTGTTTCAAGAAGCTCCAGATGAGCAGGCTTTGCCTAAGGCCATGACTATTTGGAAATTCCAAACAATGTGTATGTGTGTGCACCTATTTCGGCAAAATCAACAATTGAAGAAGAAAATGTTCACTTGGGCTGTCTAGCCCAATTTGTTGCGTTTTCTAATCAACAACGCAAAACTAATGGGCATATTTTTACTTTGGGACTGCAAAGTTACCTAATCCTCTCTGGAGTGGAACTAATGCCGAAGGAGTGGCTCAACACATCAAATGTGTTTAGGAAAAAAAAAGGTTGATGACACAGATTTAAAAAATTTTTTGATTTTTTTTTAAATTATTTGAATATTTTGTTTTTGCTTTGACAAATCGGAAAGCTATCGTAAAATCCGACAGGCCTCCACGCTCGGTCGAACTCAGACAAACTAAAATTTCCGTTCTACCCATCGGAAATCTCGAGGCGCTAACTTGACAGGCACAAACAGCTGATTCAATTCCGATGGGGTGTGCAGAAAAAATTGTTTGTAATTTTTCCGACACCCACCCGTCGGAATGTCAGCAGCAAAAGCTCGACAAAAATCGTCGATTGGCATAATTTGAAACCAATGGTAAGATTTTTCATTGCCTATGACCCACTCCATATCCACAAAAATCCCTAAATATTTGCAAAAACAATTAACTAAATTCAAATGCAAGCAAATCAGCGCAGTATGACCGTTTCACATTTGGTGGTATTTTGAGAAGGGTGGTGTTTTGGCGTTGAACAACACTGCATCGTCCGCTGGTAACCCATCGGAATAACTTGTCAATTTAGCTAGCGGACGGTTTAGTTTGTCTGAGTACTAAGCTTAAAAAGAAAATGCGTCTGATTACAGATAGAAATAAAAAATAAAAATTTACCGGCTGAAGAAATACAAATGAAGTAATTCAGCTGTAGGCCGTCCTTCCCATTTTTTCACCAATTTTAAGCCAAGCCAGATTCCGAAAGCCTGAATGAAAATGAAGAGGTGAACTGGTTATACGTTTCGTATAAAAATAGAAATAAGAAATAAAAAGGCACTGGGCCAGGATATCGCATCAAAGTGTGCCCACTTATTAGGAATTTTTAGCAATTGTTATAAATAAAATAAAAGAAACAAAGAAAGTCCCAGATGGACTGAGCTCTACTGAGCCTTGACTCGGCCGATGCCGCGCCCTTACTGAGTTTTGGCTTCGTGGTGGAGCTGGTTTTATAGGCCGCTCGCGCAGTTGTGAGCATTGACCGCTCGCGCAGTTGTGAGCATTGACAACTCGCGTTATCGATAACAATGGTTATCGCCTATCGTTTGTGGGCACGCGCGTCTAATTTAAAATAATTAAAAAAAAACTTGGGTCTATGATGGGGCGTGCAGTTCTAATATATTTAAAAAGCTGGACAACAAGATAATTAATTATCTCTTTTTTGTTTGAAAAATTTGCAGCATTTAAGCTGCCATGCGTAGTATGACCGTATTGTGAAAACAGTAAAACACCCAAGTTAAGTGTCAAACAGCTGACAGAGTTGCCACCTAGACAAACGATATTGGCCAATTTAATAAAATAATCATAAAATTTGTTAATAAATATAATACTTATTTTCTAATAGGGATAGCCTTTTGGATTCCGTTGCTCTCTGGCAGTAATTTGTTGGCTTCCTCCAGAGTTTCTTAATACGAGCAGAATCAGCTTCAATGATCTTTCTTTCTTTGATGATACAGCTGCTTCTGCACACCTGCCTTCCGTTTGCGTCTTCCTGTCACGTTCCTCCGCTTCAGAAGTTGGCATGGATCTACTGGACGTACCATCGGTCAACACCTCTCTAACTACCATAGAGCTACAACAAGGCCCATCTAACAGCGTCTCAAACCCGGATGCCTAGAACTCCTCATTCGAGAGAATCTGGACATCATTTTCTTCTTCGGTTAACAGTGTGGCCAATGTGCGCGCTCCGGAGACAGCTGGTTCGTTGCCGGTAATGGCCTCTATTTTGGAAAAGTGTTCCCATTTGGAAGAGCCTTTCCCGGTGCTCCCGTTTTTCTTCTTTATGTTGTCAAACGTTTTATTGTGTTTCTTCATCTTCCTGTCTAGCTTTTGTTCGTCTATGCCTTTTACACCATGACTTTCTAATCCCACTAATATTTCACGCCAAATAACTTCTTCTTTTTGGATTTCGCAAATCTTCCTTCTTTTCAGCGTGGAGAGCCAACAAGAGTTTTGTTGTGGAGAGGAGTGGGGATTTTTTTAACTTGATTGGAAGTTGAAAAATAACACAGTGCTACAGTGCAAAATAACCTGGGTATTGGCATAGCGTACGCTGTAGAGCAGGTCGCGTATAGCACTTCCTCATACTTGGTTTTCCTCGGGGACCCCCAAAATCTGAAGTTATGGCTATGCCAATACCCAGGTTATTACAATTTTTGGAAATTTGTAGCACTGTGTAATAGTTGATCAACTTAACTTTTTAGAATGATTGAAATTTATTCATGACTAAAAATCAGCTTTAAAAATGATTGAATTTTATTCACGACTAAAAATCAACTTGATTGAATATTTAACTTGACTAATTTCAACTATTTCAAAGTTGATTTTACTAGTACATGATTTTTAGTTAAGTACACTCCATTACATGATATAAGATACAGACTTTGTGGTAGGTGAGGTATTTAAACCTATCTACCGTGATTGACGACTTTAAAAATTAGGAAAAGAATGGCAAAAAGGCTAAAAAGAATAGTAAGGCCGGGTTTACATTGGGGCACACTGTGACCGTGTTGTCTGTGACGCACTGTGACCAAAGTACTCAGATGTCCAAAGTGTTTACATTGCCGTCACAGAAATTGCATGTCACAGCGCTGTGCCTGCGCTGTGACTATCCAAATGAGTACTTTTGATGTGAACGCTTCTGGTCGTCGTCACAGTGCGCAGCTGTGCTCACAAAAGTGAACATTGAACTGTTCGTGAGCTTCGAGCCAGATCCGCATACATGAAGCAAACTATACCAGGAACAATCAAAAAAGAAAAAAGCTTAAGCTTATTGCTAAGCTTATTGATTGCCAATTATAAAAATCGTGATGCCAAGGAGTCTAACAGCATTGCCGATCAGCTTGCCGTCACCAAGAAAGATGTTGTCGACAAATGGAAAATTTGGGAAACACATATCGTGTGAGTGTACAATTCAATGCATAAGCTACCCGAATGTAATTGTAGTTTTATTTACATTTTTGCAGGCAAGAGGCTTGTGGCGCTTGGATAAGAAGGTGCTCTCCATCTAAAGCTCCAATGCAATAGGAGAAGTTCCACTTATCCTCAAAGCCTTTAGCAATATTAAGCCAGTCGGCAGCTGTACCTGGAATCTTGTTTTTGTCGAATGAGTCAAAGTGGATAATATGCAGAAGCAGGTGTTAATGAAGTCCGTGTTGGATGCCATGTTTGCAATATCCACCCGAAGGCTTGTCCTATGCTCTGAATTCGGTGACTTTGTAGCTTCCAATTTGCGTAAATTTGAAGATGAGTCAATTGAAGTCAATTAGATGAGTTTGACCAAATTGAAGGAGAGGAGAATCTCATTAAGATTATGAGGTTTTGGAGGATCTTAAAGATACTAGCTTCGACATTAAGTGCTACAACTCCTACCTCCATGTACACATATCAAATAAATAAACATATGTAATTACATACTTTTAATTACATGTCTTCAACACTTTTTTAAATTGCATCGCATGTTTCCGGAATTATTATGAGAGAGATGTCATGCCGGATCCTGAAGCCAAATAGAGTAGTGTCACTGCTAGTCTTCGCCAGGTGAAATGGACTCACGATAATTCGCTGTCTGCTTTCTGATAAGTGGCGTTACCCATCTACGAGCTGATCGAAAGTTGCTGCATCCATGCGCACATAATTTTTTAATTTGTGCGGAATACTTCGCCCAACAACTCTCCATTAAACTTGGTCATAATGCCTTCATCCCTTCGAGTCAAATTAATTTTGTCGACCCAGCGAGAGCGTTTTGACTTGGGTTCATTATCATCTTCGTCCAGCACCCACAACGCCACAACAGCACAGGCCACTAGCTCTTTTGCCTTTGGCGCATAAAAAACTTAATTTAATATAAATACAATTAAAAAAAATACACGAATACACCATAAATGACGCATATTGACATTTATACCAAAGAAGGTGGTCACAGTGTGACTTAAAAACGAACTTGATCGATATGCTTGTCACAGGAAAAATAGTTCGAATGAGCTACTTTTGAGCTAACTCATTAGAATCGGCTGTTCAATTAATTGTTGTCACAAACGTGCCACCCTCCGGCACAGAAACACTGTGACGCCAAATGAGTACTGGTGTTCACATTGAAAAGTACTCATTCCTGTGACACACGACTTCTGTGACAAGCAATTTGCCGTTCACATTGCGCTGTGACACTGAAACGTGCCGCGCTGTGCCCCAATGTAAACCCGGCCTAAGAATGAAAAACGTTAATGCCAATTAAGCGGATATAATGGAAATAATGCCAGGATCAATGTGTAAGCACAATTCATGGATAATGGATTGCCATGGTAACAAAACCGTTAAATGTTTAAGAAACCACGGATGAGTAAGTATGAAGAACATAGTACAGCATACAGAATGAATCATGACTAAAAACCAATTTGAATAAATTCAACTTGGTTAAATATTCAACTTAACTAATTTTAATTATTGTAAAGTTGATTTTAGTAGAATATAAAAATAAAAATTGTTATCTAACTAAAGTTATTATACACTTGAAAAGTGTATTATAATTTTGCCCAGAAGTTTGCAACGCATAGAAGGAATCATCTCCGACCACATAAAGTATATATATTCTTGATCAGCATGACGAGCTGAGTCGATTAAGCTTTGTCCGTCCGTCTGTCCGTCCGTCCGTCTGTCTGTTTCTACGCGAACTAGTCCCTCAGTTTTGTAGCTATCGAGCTGAAACTTTGCACAGAGTCTTCTATTTACTGCACGCTGCTAATATGTCGGAACCGACCGGATCGGATGACTACTTCTTGTAGCTGCCTTACAAATGTTCGTTCGGAAAATGGGTTTTTGTGCGAAAAACAGGTTTGTTCTCAATATTATCGCTCTCAAACACGGTCATTGGTTATATTGAATGTTTTTAAGCTGATTTGGCGAAGTTTGGTCAAAGTCGCTAACCGTTGTGACAAGCTATTTCAAGTGTATCAAAACTTCGGTACAGACGAAGTTAGCTTTGCCTTTCTCGTTCCTGCTTAGTTAGTTAGTCCAGTACGAATGATATTTTTTTCTTTTGCGGAGAATTCATGCAACACAGTACAAACACTAAAAAAACCCCGGCTTAAGACCCTTTAATTATGACAAAAGGGACCTCTGTACGCACAACCTCATACACAGTTTTTCAAATGAAGCTTCGTTTCGCGATTTACGGGTACTTTTGTACTTGCAACACACAACGACAACAATTTAACTTAGATTTAAATGGTTAAGGATAAAATTCTCTAAAACTCAGCAAATGTGGACAGGATCATTGGGAACGCAATATAAAAAATTCACTTCAATCGTGCAATAGATTATGGTACCTCCCGAAGAAGGTAAACTTTAATTTTTGAATATAAAACGAAAATAACTTTAAACTTATAACTTTAAAAGCGCACGGTAGATTTTTATTAAAGTCGTTTTTTTGTGATGATATAATGGGCTATTGCATAACCAAAAGAAATGGTACTCGACAGCCAAAAAACCGCGAGTTGGAGTACCATTCTTAGACTCACCCACAAATCAATTCATATAGGCCATAAACCAGATCTAATAATACACAGATCTGCGTTTTTAGTTTTGCCAACAAAGACTTGGTTCGCGCCTTATAGACAATTTTGTACTAGCAATTGCCTTAGCACAACATTGACCATTTAGGGTATGATAAGCTTCACCAAAATTAAGAAATAAATATTATTAGTAAAGTGCTTTATAAGGAGCAGAAAAACAGATTATATAATTACTTTTTTTTTTATTTTACTTTTTCTTGGTGGCAATGACGAATTTTACTTATACGATTTATTGTATAATTTTTCGGTAGCTTGTAATACCCAAATGGTAAATGTTGTTCAAATGGAATTGCTAATACAAAATTTCCTATGAAACGCGAAGCAAAGCATCCGTGGTGAATATGAAAACACAGTTCGATATCATAATTCAATGTTTAAAGCAAATCCGGTGCAAAACTGGCAAACATCTTTAATCATTATTAATTTCATGAAATGGGTACAAAGCTTTAAAAGAGTATAACTCTGGAACAGTAAGAGCAAATTTGAATTTCTTTGTTTCTGTTTTCTAAAAATTTAACCAACTTTTAAACTGTATCATTAGTTTTTTAAATTTTCATAGATATTTTAAAAGTTATAATGCGTTTTTTACAAAATTTACGAAAAATTTACGAAAAAATTTAATTTATGGTACCTAAACAAGCAAATACAAAGCCAAAACTCACGGTTTATGCTCATAAAAGTAAAATTGGTGCATTTTTCTTTAAAATGCTGATTTTAAAACTAAGAAAATCGTGGTTATTTGCCATGTTATAAGTATAAATCTAAACGTCTAAACGTCTTTCGAAAAATCTGAAAAAATCTCAAAAATACTTTACTCTATAAGCTTTCAGAAAATGCCGGTGCACCGGTGAAATTAAAAAAAAATTTTTTTTGGGACACCCTAATGTACACTAGACTGTTCTGTTCCTCAGTTTCCAAAAAATTCGTAATAATTTCTAGTTACCGTAATGAGAAACAAAAATTCAAAATTTTATGGTGTAATACTGGCGCCGTGGGCTTAAAGTTGCTACATTATATTTCAATTTCCCCTTTTCATACCCTGTACCCATTGAAAATGGGTAAAAGGGGATCATGAAGTTGTGCAAATGTATGTAACAGGGAGAAGGAAACATCTCCGACCCTATAAAGTATATATATTCTTGATCAGCATCAACAGTCCGAGTCGATATAGCCATGTCCGTCTGTCCGTCCGTCTGTCCGTCCGTATGAACAAACAGATCTCAGAGATGGTAAGAGATAGAGGTTTGACATGTATGGGACACTTCTTATACTTGCAGGCAGATCAAGTTTATTTTCAATTTTTGCCACGCCCCCTCCTGCCCCCGCAATTTCGACAAAACGTCATACCTCCCACAGTTTTGTAGATAGATGATTCGTACCTTCTAGAGATAGTTAGTCATTAGCTATATCTATCTATTTGCCGAAGAAATGATAAAGATCGGATGAGCGGTTCTCAAGTTATGAGAAAAAAAGTGTATAAAGACGCCTCCCACGCACACGCAAACAACACCGCATTGCATGCATCAAAAAGAGAGAGAGAGAGAGAGAGAGAAACTTAGAGATGAACACAGTGGCAGCGACGCATTCAGCATATACACCGGGTACAGAGTATGTTATAGTCGGGCTTGACCGACTTTCTCACTTGTTTTTTCGTTGATCTTTTGCTTAATTATTGTGCAATTTGTAAATCGATTGCTGCCAGTCTGAGTTGAATAAAGTGGCAACGCCAACGCCAAAGAAATGACGAGAAGCCGCTCAAATGTTGATAAATTTTATTATTCTTCCGAAATTGTTATAAATAAGATTAATTATAAAGGCGAAATCATTTAACAGATGTCCAGAGCGAAATTTGATTGGCTTTTATGAAGGAGCATATGCACTTGCCCCTTAAACTCACAATGGGCGACAGGGAAGTTGTGGCTGCAGCCTGGAAAGAACTGACTTTAAATCCTGCCAACCTTTCCTCCGATTGCTTGAATTGAATGATGCGTGGCCCAAAGTTATTTTCAACACTCCATCTTTTACCCGTATAATCTTGCCTACGTATATCTTCTGATTTAGAAAGAAGATTCAATGCGGACCCAAGGCGGCTGCACTGTAGGCGTCTCCTACGGATTTGCTAATCGTCGATTGCTATCTGTACTGCGAGAGGCATTTATAATATTTAATTAAAGCAATTATTTAGCTTACATTTTCGATCGCCGTTCTTGCAAGGTATCATTTTTTTTTTTTGGCGGGCGAAAAATTTGAATTTTTTTTGTGCGAAATAAAAAAATGTATCTCAGTTAAAGAAAATTAAGTTTGTTCTGTTTAAAAAGGAACTAACCAAATAGATTATATTCAAAATATTAATAAAAAAAAACGCATGAGAAAGCTTAATCTAGTTTTCACTTGCGGTGTGTCTACCCTACGCAGCCAAGTTCGAAATGGTTTGTGAACAAGCTAAAAAAATGAAATCGCTCGAAGTTCTGTGGCATGGCGAAAATATTCGAGCGATTTGGTAAATCGCAAGTAGCCAAATCGCTAGTGAATTCTGTGGCACCCCTGATAATCTTGGTCATGTGAAAAATTGGAAAATTTCGCGATTCTCTTTAAAGTTTGATCTACACCTCCTATTTATCCGTCCATCAAATCTTCAAAATAATCTTGGGTCATAATAAAAATTGGCAAATTTCGTAAAATTTGCAGTGTTCAATCGTCGCCTATTTACCAATGCACACGTTTTCTTAAATATTCAAATGAAAATTTGGCAAATTTCGCGGTTTTTGGTCTTTACCCCTTTTATATACGTATCTTAATAATAATCTTAGGTTCTTTGAAAATTTAGCAAAGTTCGCCATTTTTATGACCAATTGATCTATTCCTTCTATTTGCCCTCCGGTTTTTCCGTTTTTATAAAATTCTACACTCAAATAAGAATTTTTGAAATTTCGCGTTTTTTAGAGCATTTGTACCTCAAATATCAAATCGTCATAATAATCTTAGCGTCTTTATTAATCTTAACTCAAATGAGAAGTTTGGAAAATTTGCGATTTTTTGGCCCGTATATAGTGAATTTTGCAATATTTTGGACTGTTCAATCTACGTCTCTAATTTACCAGCGCCTGCGCTTTCGTAAATATTCAAATGAAAATTTGGCAAATTAGGCGGCTTTTGGTCTACACCTCTTAAATATGCGTCTTCAATTGACATCTATCCAATCTTCATAATAATCTTAAGTCCTATGAAAATTTTCCAAATTTCGCGACTGCATTGTCATCTAATCACCAAGCGGGTTTTCGACCATTTAAATAAATGTTAAATAGCTTATGTTCAAGTCCAGGTAATCAACTTTCTGGTTGCCAATTTCGTCCGAACCTTTTAGCCATTTGTTCGTGATTGAATATGAACATACAAACTTTCACATTTATAATATTAGTAAGATGTTTGAAACATATATTTATACACTTTAAATGTGTATTATAATTTTGCCCAGAAGTTTGTTACGCATAGAAGGAATCATCTCCGACCACATAAAGTATAGGTATATATTTTTGATCAGCATGACGAGCTGAGTCGATTAAATTTTGTTTGATCGGATGAGTACTTCTTGTAGCTGCCATACAAATGTTCGTTCGAAAAATGGGTTATAGGGAGAAAAACTTGTTTGTTCTCAATATTATCGCTCGCTAACCGTTGTGACAAGCTTTTTCAAGTGTATCAAGCTTCGATACAGACGAAGTTAGCTTTGCCTTTCTCGTTTTAAATTTCAGGGAAAGTAAGTTTTCTTTACCAACCAGAACCCTAAGACGATTCAGTTTTATTCCCCGATTCTTACACATTAAAATAGATGTAACGCACGCACCATTAATATTATCAACTCTTTGCATGGATATGAAAAATTGTTTTAATGCTTTTTACAAGTCAAAACAAGAAAAAGGGTTGTTCACAATTGAACTTGTTGAAAATTCTTCAACTCAACATTTCAGTTGCCCAACTGGGGTTCGTGAACACCCAAATATCATTTTCTTATTAACCCCTGTGTGTTGGCTTAGGTGTCTTGGGAGGTTTCGTGTTTCGTGGAGGTCTAGGAGTATTAGGAGGTTTGCCAGCGATTGCCACAGTTTGCTCTCCAATTAGCAACATCAGCATTGCAAGTGCTACAAACTAAAATGGGATTAGCTATTTATTGTATTCCGTGTTTTCGTACTACTTACAGCTTTAATGATCCCGTTCATGATTGCCAACTTTAAGGAAAAATTGCACTTTATATACCCAAAGCAATTATGAACGGCTTTTATTTGTTACCAATCTAATTAACATTGGGTGTTTGCATGTCATTTTAGAATTCAACATTTGTGAAACTTAGAACTTAGAATTGCAGCACAGGGAAATACCAAGATTTCGACACACAAACAACATCCTCATTCGACTTTGCAAACAGATATGGGCCTGTCCTACTTTACGTACGTTATATTCGTACTCTAATATTTACTTATTTCTGGCGATCTAAGCGAGAAATCCTTTACCCAAACATAATGGTACATAGCTCTTGGAGAGTACTTTCAAATCATGGAAAAACATTTTGGTTAGCTTGCCTTTAAAAAAAATAATGCTTGACTAAGTTGTCGTTCGTACGTTACACAAATGGGAAGTCATATATCAAATCGATCAGGGTTCCTAAATAACACACAGTTAAAATATATTTACACAGTGTTTAAACATGTTTTGAACAGTGATTTTTACAACTTATGTCAGAATAACGAGCAATAAGAGCAATAAGACTAGGCACTTTGAACAGTTCAAAATGACGAGTGTTTAAACACTTACATAGTTAACACAATAAAAACGAGAGCGTAAGTTAAAGTCGGCTCCTTCCGACTTCGATATACCCGTTACTCATGAAAAAACATGTTTAACAGTGTTCCTGCGTTCCTTAGTGTGACCATCCAGTATGCAACATTTTTTAGGGTGTGTTGGGTGCTAGCGGTGGGGCGTGGGGGGGGGTTTGTTTCACTTTTTTGCTCATAACTTGAGAACCGTTCATCCGATCTTTATCCTTTCTTCGGCAAATCGATTTATTTTAAATACTAACTATCTCTAAAAGGTACGAATTTTCTATCTTTAAAACTGTAGGAGATATAAGGTATTTTCCAAATTGCGGGGGCGGGAGGGGGCGTGGCCAAAATTTTAAACAAACGTGATGTGATTGTGTCAACCATTGACCTTGAGCTAGCGCTGTAAAAAGCACAAAAACTTTGACTTTTATTAGTATCATTAAAATACTTTAGATCAGGGCATCTTGGCGTACCACGGTTTGTCCATCAAAGTGAATTTTTAATCAAATTTTCCTTTTTCTTGGTGGCAATGACGAATTTTACTCATACGAAGCTTTGGAAGCTTGTAATACCCAAATGGTAAAGGTTGCTCAAACGGAATTACTAATTAATTTCCTATGAAACGCGAAGCAAAGCATTCCTGGTGAATCTGAAAACACAGTTCGAAAAATATCATAATTCAAAGTTTAAAGCAAATCTGATGCATAACTGGCAAATATTTTTTAATTTTATTAGTTTCTTGCAATGGGTACAAAGCTTTAAAGGAGTATAACTCTGGAACGGTTACGTACCGGCCCACTATAACTTATTATTAAGAAGTTTTAGTAAAAAAAACTTTTTTGTTTTTAATGCTATCGCTCCCAAACATTGTACTTATAAGTATTCAATGCTTTCACATAATTCCACCAAGATTTATGAAAATCGGACAACTATATATGTAGTATAGCTGCCATACAAAAGATAGGTCGGAAAAAAATTCTTTGGATGAAAAACTTTTTGTTTTCAATGGTTCCATGTCTATTTAACACAAAACAATTTTAACACGTCAATTAATCACACGTCATTTCAACACAAAACAATTTCAACACTAGTCAATTCAACATGCGTCAGTTCAACATAACACAAATTCAACACTAGGAATTTTAACACATTGCAATTGTAACACAACACAAAATCACCACAATCAGTTTTAGTCCAAGCTAATTTAATCATTCGTCAATTCAACACACTACAACTTAAGCACGAAGAAATTGATTTACAGTGATCCTATGATCTCTACTACGGGAATTCATTGATGATAAAATTTTAAGCTATTTGCGAGAATAAAAGTGAAAGTGTTTACTACAATCCGCTAATTTTTATCGTGGACCCTTAGTAGAAATTGGGTTTGTTGGCTGTAAGGTAGTGTAGTATATTTTAGTATTCTTTGCAATGCATGTTAAGTAATTGATAATATAGCAATTGGGCTTTTCTACCCATGTTTGTTCCTTTTGACCGACTCAATGAATTTTTCAATTGATGAATAAATGACTTGAGTTTTTTTCACTGAAGGCTTTATGCCAGCCTTCCACACTGTTGCTGCGGAAAATTAATGTATGCAGCGGTTTGTGTAAGGGAACTGAAGCGCGCCGGAGGCAAAATTTTTTTTCAAAAATCGCGCGATTTTTGAAAAAAAATTTTGTTTGCTCGAAGACTGCAACTTTTAAACATTGTGCCTTACATGTTTAGAGCACAAGAAACAGTTATTCGCAACATTGTGACTGAAGGCTAAAACAAAAATATCTCCGAAAAATATTCGATATCCGATATATCGCCTCCGAAAAATATTCGATAATGATATTCTTCATTTTGGGAAAAAATATCGATATTTCGATATATCGATACTATTTTCGACAACCCTAGTAACGGGTATATCGAAGTCGGTTAGAGCCGACTTTAACTTACGCTCTCATTTTTCATTAGTTCATCAAGGACAACGCAAAAATAGCTTTTCCAATGACTGCGTGGCAGAGCTTTATTTATGGTTATATTTTAATTTGTTTATAACTTCATAAATAAATATCTCTTGAACTATAAAAGTCTCCATTTTTTTAAAACACCGTAATTTAAGTTGTGCTTAGGGCAATTAATTGTGTATCCTTAGAAATTATATCATGGTGGTTAACACTGAGAAAAAATTATATGTAATTTTTAGCGACAATTACTTAATATTATTAAATAATTTAAAAATCTGTTAAATTATAATTTAAGTAGATACAGTAAAATACTTTTCACCAATATCAACTTGATACCTGTCCGATAAACCAAACCTGAGAAATCCCGTTTTTAAAAAACCCATTTTTCAGTTTTTGACTATTTTTGAAATTGTTTATAAATTAAGGCCCATACGGACTAGGGTGTCCCAAAAAACATTTTTATACCCTGTACCCATTAAAAATGGGTAAAAGGGGATCATGAAGTTGTGCAAATGTATGTAACAGTAGTAAAGTATATATATTCTTGATCAGCATCAACAGCCGAGTCGATTTAGGCATGTCCGTCTGTCCGTCCGTCCGTCTGTCTGTCAGTCCGTCTGTCCGTCTGTCTGTATGAACTCGTCGATCTCAGAGATGGTAAGAGATAAAGGTTTGACATGTATGGGACAAATGCTTCTTTTATCTGTACGCAGATCAAGTTTGTTTAAAATTTTGGCCACGGCCCCTCCCGCCCCCGCAATTTGGAAAAAACGTTATATCTCCCCCACAGTTTTGAAGAGAAGACGATTCGTACTTTCTAAAGATAGTTAGTAATTGGCAAAATGAATCGATTTGCCGAAAAAATGATAAAAATCGGATGAACGGTTCAGAAGTTATGAGCAAAAAGCGCATACAGACGGACAGACGGACGGACGGACAAGTCTATATCGTCTCGGCTGTTGATGCTGATCAAGAATATATATACTTTATATTGTCGGAAATGATTCCTTCTGCCTGTTAAATACATTTGCACGACTTTAGTATACCCTTTTTACTCTACGAGTAACGGGTATAAAAACCTGTAATTGGACATTTTGAAAATTTTACATTACGACACACGAAAGCAATAAGGCTGCCTGAAAGATGTTGTGTGTAGTTTTAAGCCCAATTCCGATATAATTAATTACTTAAAATGCATTGCAAAAAAGGTTAAAACTTAAAATGTAATTATATAATTTACACGGATGCATTTGTCTTGTGATTTTGTTGATTTTTAAGAATACGTAGGAAAGATTGCGCTGCAAACAAAATTTTTTTCAAAAATCGCGCGATTAAACCAATTCCGATATAATTAATTACTTAAAATGCATTGCAAAACCTTTTTTGCAATGCATTTTAAGTAATGTATATCGGAATAGGGCTTAAACTCAACAACATCTTTCAGCCTCTCATGGTGACAATATTTCTTTCGATTGTTTTTTGCTATATCAAGGTCTACTGAATACTGGTCTAGAAATGCATTTACTAATGTTTGTTCCTTTTTGAGCGTTTCAATGAATTCAATTGTTGGATGATAGACTTGAATTTTTCCATTGAAGACGTTGTGCCAGCCTTTAACGCTGTTTTGGTCCGTGGCGTGTCACATTGACATCTAAGACTAAACTGATTTCGAACCGTTTGAATTGTGATAAATTATTTTGTTAAAAATGTATTGTGATGATTCATCAAAATATCAATATTCATCACTGATGAATTTGTTCTTGTCCTAAATTGACGAATGTTAAGATTGAACTGTGTTGGAAATCGTCATTTTTTTTTTTTGACGTGTTGAATTGACATGTGTTTAATTTTAATGTGATAAAATTGTTTTTTATGAGGAAATTGTATTGTGTTGAATATGCATGTGTTGAAATTGCTTGTGTAAATTTTGTGTTGTGATGAATTTGTGTGTTGAGTGAAATTGTATATGTGTTAAATAGACGTGTCACCGTTTTCAATGCTATCGCTCTGAAACTTGTTACTGATTAATATTATATGCTGTCAGATTTGATCCAAGTCGGATGACTACAGCATATAGCTATAATAGGAACTATAGGTCGAAAAAATAGTACTAGTGGGAATAACTTTTTTGTTTTTAATGGTAGTTTCTCTATAGTTTCTAGTTCTGAATATTATCTGTTTCGACACAATTTTAGAAAGTTAGATCAAAATCGGATGAATATATCGTATAGCTGCCATATAACAAACTGGCAGGCATGTATCATGCTCCAGGGGTATATAAACTTCGGCCGAGCCGAAGTTAGTTTCCCACTATTTTTTTAATTTCTCTTGAATTGTACTGTTTGTTAGTGTCAAGCCACAAACAAACGGCACATTAAAGCTTACAGCTGAGTTGGCTGTAAGTAGATAAGAATTTGTACAAGCAGTCGAAGACCAAAGTCAACCAATTAAGATCCTTAAGGGCCGTTTTCTCATGTGCCTGTTTTGGCTCAAATCGAGATCTACCTAGATTTCGCAACTAGGTGGATTTTGTGCAATCGGTTGTTTCATGTAGATGGATTATGAATATGGGCATTTGCGCCACGGTCACACCGGGAGGGCTGGAAAGTCACTAATAGTGAGTTGGCAGCGCCTTGCCACTCGCTGAACTAATCTTTTATTTTGCGTGCCAATTTTAAAAAATTAAGCATGCATAACACAGAGGAGGAGAAGGTTTTTCTTTTGGAACGACGTGATACTATTATGGGAGATTAAGCAATAGGTCTAAAGCAAAGTTCACACAGGCAAACAATTTGGACCAATTTTTGACAAAATTTGTTTTATAGGCCAATTTGTGGAACTTTCCGGCTATATTTCATCAAATTATTTACCTATGAAACTATAGCTTTTGTTTTAAATCCTGTAAAATCTTTAGTCATCTCTATTTTAATATAAAATTGGCTAAATTATTTGCCTGTGTGAACTTAGCTTAAGCAATGAACTAGGGGAATTAAAATGCGGATCTGTCTCTTCGGACTCAACTGTTTTTAGCAGCAGTTCTTTATTTATTTTAAATAATTTTCAGTGTGACCATATGCGCGCATACATAAAAATACATTATTCGGTTAAGCATGTATGTACATGGTTTTCAAATCAATGAGGATGAAGTAGATGACAACGAAATCCATCTAGATGGCTAACCTTGAACATGAGCAAAGCAAATGCAGCAAATCCACCTAGATTTGCAAAAACAGCAACATTAGACAACGGGCCTAAATCATAACTTGCGATTGGCTCGTGTCGGTGTGAATAGCGAAATGGATTCGGTCTCTGCGGGCCAGGCGTTGCCATCGCTGATATAAGGACTCATCGGTCTCGGTAAAATTGTTTGAAACATTCTTAATGTACTTTTCTATATATTTCACCATCGGTCATCCATGGTAATTTATCGCGGTTCAGTATACGCAAATGCAAAGTTGTGCAGTCAGCTCATTTGCAGTCTTAATGCACTGTTTCTAAAGAATTTACCGGTTCTATGGACATCCTTGAGTTAGGATTAACCTGATGCTCTGCGACCTAAAATTGAATGATTGTTCTCCGATATAACCAACCCCTGGAGGATCGTTATAGCTGATTAGTATTTAGCATGTGTCGAACAGTGTGCAGGCAGCCTTATTGCTTTCGTGTGTCGTAATGTAAAATTTTCAAAATGTCCAATTACAGGTTTTTATACCCGTTACTCGTAGAGTAAAAAGGGTATACTAAAGTCGTGCAAATGTATTTAACAGGCAGAAGGAATCATTTCCGACAATATAAAGTATATATATTCTTGATCAGCATCAACAGCCGAGACGATATAGACTTGTCCGTCCGTCCGTCTGTCCGTCTGTATGCGCTTTTTGCTCATAACTTCTGAACCGTTCATCCGATTTTTATCATTTCTTCGGCAAATCGATTCATTTTGCCAATTACTAACTATCTTTAGAAAGTACGAATCGTCTATCTTCAAAACTGTGGGAGATATAACGTTTTTTCCAAATTGCGGGGGCGGGAGGGGCCGTGTCCAAAATTTGAAACAAACTTGATCTGCGTACAGATAAAAGAAGCATTTGTCCCATACATGTCAAACCTTTATCTCTTACCATCTCTGAGATCGACGAGTTCATACAGACAGACGGACAGACGGACTGACAGACAGACGGACGGACGGACAGACGGACATGCCTAAATCGACTCGGCTGTTGATGCTGATCAAGAATATATATACTTTACTACTGTTACATACATTTGCACAACTTCATGATCCCCTTTTACCCATTTTTAATGGGTACAGGGTATAAAAATGTTTTTGGGACACCCTAGTCCGTATGGGCCTTAATTTATAAACAATTTCAAAAATAGTCAAAAACTAAAACATGGATTTTTTAAAAACGGGATTTCTCAGGTTTGGTTTATCGGACAGGTATCAAGTTGATATTGGTGAAAAGTATTTTACTGTATCTACTTAAATTATAATTTAACAGATTTTTAAATTATTTAATAATATTAAGTAATTGTCGCTAAAAATTACATATAATTTTTTCTCAGTGTTAACCACCATGATATAATTTCTAAGGATACACAATTAATTGCCCTAAGCACAACATAAGTTACGGTGTTTTCAAAATAATGGAGACTTTTATAGTTTAAGAGATATTTATTTATGAAGTTATAAACAAATTAAAATATAACCATAAATAAAGCTCTGCCACGCAGTCATTGGAAAAGCTATTTTTGCGTTGTCCTTGATGAACTAATGAAAAATGAGAGCGTAAGTTAAAGTCGGCTCTAACCGACTTCGATATACCCGTTACTAGGGTTGTCGAAAATAGTATCGATATATCGAAATATCGATATTTTTCCCAAAATGAAGAATATCATTATCGAATATTTTTCGGAGGCGATATATCGGATATCGAATATTTTTCGGGGATATTTTTGTTTTAGCCTTCAGTCACAATGTTGCGAATAACTGTTTCTTGTGCTCTAAACATGTAAGGCACAATGTTTAAAAGTTGTTTTATTAACTGTAAACTGTGCAAAAAGTTGTAAGGACCTTGGCAACTAAACAAACATAAAGGCGCATTTTATTGCAAAGCATGGAGATGCTTGGCTGAAATGGAGCTCATTTTTCAAAACATTTGTCAAACAGTGGCAGTCGCCTGTAGTCATTCTGCACAATAACTTGTTTTCCCTTTCAACACAAGTGTGCGACATTTGAAGACGTAATTTTTGAAGGATCGCTCTTCGCTGATCACAATACTGCCATGATAACTCAACAACTACCAGGACAGGAGAATAAATTATTGGAGTACAATTGGAAATTACCGTTGTTTGCCCTGAAACGGGACCCTATTAAGTTCTGGATTGCAGAGAATGACACATTGCCAGTGCTTTCTGACTTGGCATTGTCATATCTTATTACACCGGGAAGCTCTATGCCATCGGAACGATTGGTATCGGCTATAAAAAGTGTTTCTGACACCAGAAGCCGAATGACCGATGAGTACATAACTCAACGCGTCTTCCTAAAATCTTTGTCTAACGATTATTGGTAAAATCAGAAGTTTTTAAGTTTCGAAGATTTATTTGAATAAGTTTTTTTTTGCTTTGTAGTTCGAATGCTCTAGTTTTAAAGATGATGAATTAAAAAAAGTAAACACTGCATTCGTTCCATAAATTTAGATTCATGAATAAGTTTTCAGAACTTCTTATGTTATATATGAAATAAAAAATAAATATCTTTTGTTTATTTAATAAATATACATTAAATCTATATATTTTTGCGCAGTCAGTTTGTAGTTCTCAATCACCTCAATAGACCCGTTCATTGTTAAGATCCGGGCTTTTATTGAAAAATATCGAAAATATCGATGTTTTTGACATCAAAATATTTATATCGAAATTATACTTTTTCCATATCGCCAAAATTATCGATATAGATATTTTTGAAATATTCGACAACCCTACCCGTTACCCATGAAAAAACATGTTTAACAGTATTCCTGCGTTCCTTAGTGTGACCATCCGAAAAGTATGCAACATTTTTTTTAGGGTGGGAGGGGTGGTAGCGTTGAGGCTTGGTTCACTTTTTTGCTCATAACTTGAGAACCGTTCATCCGATCTTTATTATTTTTTGGCAAATTCACTTTGCTAATTACTAACTATCTCTAGAAGGTACGAATCGTCAATCTTTAAAACTGTAGGAGATATAACTTTTTTCCAAATTGCGGGGGGCGGGAGGGGGCGTGGCCGAAATTTGAAACAAACTTGATCTGCGTGCAGATAAAAGAAGCATTTGTCCCATACATGTCAAACCTCTATCTCTTACCATCTCTGATATCTAGGTGTTCATACAGACAGACGGACGGACGGACGGACAGAAGAAATCATCTATCTACAAAACTGTGGGAGATATGACGTTTTTTCAAAATTGCGGGGGCGGAAGGGGGCGTGGCAAAAATTGAAAATAAACTTGATCTGCCTGCAAGTATAAGAAGCATTTGTCCCATACATGTCAAACCTCTATCTCTTACCATCTCTGAGATCTGTTTGTTCATACGGACGGACAGACGGACAGACGGACGGACAGACGGACATGGCTATATCGACTCGGCTGTTGATGCTGATCAAGAATATATATATACTTTATAGGGTCGGAAATGATTCCTTCTTCCTGTTACATACTTTTGCACAAACTTTATATACTCTATGTACCTTCGGTACAGAGTATAAAAATCGACTATTTTTGTTAGATTGTGCTGGTGAACGAGCATTATGCGCAATCATGTTTGCTATTTTTCGTGATTGTGTTAGATGTGAATCTAACAAAGAAATAGTTTGTTAGAATTGCTTGTTTATGATTTGTTATCGATAGCACACAGCTGTCAGAAGTAAACAAACAAGCAATTTAGAGAAAGCAAATGCAAAATGAATGTGGAAACCTCTTTGTTTTTAATAAATGAATCGACTGCATCTAAAAAAATTCATAAATCTGCGAAAGTTAACTAATTATTTTGAAACAGTTAACTTTTATATAAAGGGGAATAATGCAGCTTTTTGTTGAGTGCAATAATATTCAATTATTTACATTAGTTTTGTTTTTATAAGTTTTAATATTATGAAGAACGCGACATTTATCACGCGACATCTTAAAACAAGCTAGCTGTGAAATGGACATATCTTCGGTATTCAGGTCAATTTTCTCATAGTAAAGAATCAGAAAAGCTGTACTTACATTTTAAGATTTATTTTGATTTTTCTTTTCAATGGTTTGTTAAGAAAAATCATTTTAAAAAACAATTTTTTTCAATCTCGGTGGACCTTTCTGTGGAAATGCCCATATATAATTTATCGGGTCGGAGATGCTTCCTTCTGTGCGTTACAAACATCCGGACAATTTTAATATACCCTCTCCAAGGGTATAAAAATTGCTCATCGACCCTTGGATTTTTAAAAACTCCATGTTTTTTATATTTTTAGTTAAAAATCTTAAAAAGAAGATACAAAATCATCGCTATATTCAAAAAAAAAATTTGTAAAATATATGTTACTCAGAAATTTTTGGAGATTTTTGTTTTACCATTTCTTGACGCACTTTGAACCATTTCTTGAGAACTATTTGACCGATCCAAAATATCCTAGTTCACCCCAGAAAGTAACAGTATGTAACAGGAAGAAGGAATCATTTCCGACCCTCTAAAGTATATATATTCTTGATCAGCATCAACAGCCGAGTCGATATAGCCATGTTCGTCTGTCCGACTGTCCGTCCGTCTGTCTGTCCGTCCGTCTGTCCGTCCGTATGAACAAACAAATCTCAGAGATGGTAAGAGATAGAGGTTTGACATGTATGGGACAAATGCTTCTTATACTTGCAGGCAGATCAAGTTTACTTTCAATTTTTGCCACGCCCCCTCCCGCCCCCGAAATTTTGAAAAAAACGTCATAGCTCCGACAGTTTTATAGATAGATGATTCGTACCTTCTTAAGATAGGTAGTCATTGGCAATATGTATGGATTTTCCGAAGAAATGATAAAGATCGGATGAGCAGTTTTCAAGTTATGAGAAAAAAATGTAAAAAGACGCCTCCCACGCACACGCAAACAACACCGCATTGCCTGTATCAAAGAGAGAGAGAAAAAAAAAACGTAGAGATGGGCACAGTGGTAGCGACGCATTCAGCATATACACCGGGTACAGAGTATGTTATAGCAAAGATTTATTGATATTATAGATGACGCATGTGAAACAAAAAACGATTGTTTTTGGGAGCTGACATTGGATGCAAATTTGTGCTTCTCGCTGCCTGTACGAGGAAACATATATTGAAATTTAGCTATACGTTTTCTAAATTAGCTATACGACTGAGAGCAAAAGTTTATAGATATTATAGATGACACATGTGACGCAAAGAACGATTTTTCTTGGGAGCTGACATTGGATCCCACAAAAAAAAGTTTGTATGAGATGCGGTATCTATATATGAAGTGTCTTTGGTTATAGTTATAGGTGACAGTGACCGACTTTCTCACTTGTTTTATTATGATACTAATAAACACATTTTAGACTTAAATTTCAAATTCGTTGAAACCTGTACTCGATGGCTAAACAGATAATTAATTATATTTGTGGTGGAGAAGTCGGTTTGCCATCATCCTCGCATTATCCTTTTGAAAAGCAACTTCTGCTATTCATCTGCTGCCACAAGTGGTTTTTCTTCTTTGCAAATTGGTTGGGCATCCGTTGGTTTTATCGATGTTTGCACAAAAGTGAAATCAATTTTCTGGATATTTATCATCAATTGCTTGGGGTGGCGCCTTGCTACTTTTTCATCGCACCAGAAGCTATCAAGTTACCTGCCGCCGCCAGCATCACTTCCCACTAGTTTGTCTTGACTTGGCTTTTGGTTTGCTCGCCCAGATTATTTATTTGGTTTTGAGCGCCTGCAGCGAAACGCTTTGTGACACGGCCATGACACTCACACAATGGGAAACTCATCGAGCTTCAGATCTGGCCTCGGGAAAAGTTTAGTACAAACAGTGAGTTAGTAATGAGCTCGTTTTGGAGGACAAAGGAAAGTAAATTCTATAGTAAATAGAGACCGTTTCATTGTAGAATTAAATTAAATTTACACCTTGAGACATTTACGTCCAATATGCGGCTCATTAGACGATGGCCAGTTGTCACTTTGACACTTTGAAAAGGGTAGGGTGCTCTTTTTAGCCATGAACGTGCTTAAAGTATTGGACATGTCCATCTTGATTTGCCACGCAATAAGTAAGGCTGCCGCACCTAAAGGGTGCACAAACACCATGACAGTGGCATTTTTAGGGTCCGATCGGACCAAGTCACGTACCAGTCTAGTGCACAATTCGACTTTGACAAACCCAAAGGCAAGACAAGAAATATTGAAGAGACACGCTAGACCTCATACAATTTTTAACCAATAAATGGTGAATTTCATAAATTTCTAATTCTAAATTAAAGACGAAAAAAGGAGATTTAAGTTGGGAAATATTTTTATGAATTTTGATTCAGCTTGTTCTTTAAGGAATGTTGAACAGAACACTTGGTGTTTGCTCTACTAAAAGAATTTTCAAAGTTTATTTAACCCTTGCTGAGGGTGTACATCAATTGCGCAGATGTTTGTAACACAGATGAAAGCATCACTGACCACATCTCTATAAATATAAAAGTGCACAGAGGGATAAAACGTGTTCAGAAAATAAGTTGCCTTCTCAAAATTTTTGAGAACGAATGTTCTAAATGTTCTTGAATTGTGTAAAGTTGTTCTCAATCGGATAATATTTGCTTTGAACAACAAAAAAACCGGTTTTAAAGAGAGAGATATACAAGAGAGAGAGAGAGGAGCGAGGCGAGTTGGCTCCTTTTGGATCTTGCCTTGTCAGCTCAACTAAGCATAAGTAGCCCTCTAGGACGTGCATCTGGAAACTGTTCAACGGCCGAATTGGCTAGCGCGTCATCCGATACGTTGAATGATAAGGTACCGGGCTCAAATCCCAGTCAAGCCCGAGCAAATTTTTCTGTGTTTTTCTGAAAACTTAAACAAAACGAGGTCAGGTGGGGTTGAAGCGATGGAATATAAGGGGTCGAGGAGAAGGAAGGGCCCGCCTGCATACCCAGGAGTCTTGCCCCCCCCTTCTACTCTCCAATCAAAGAGGTATGTTCCCGTGCCCCATTCCACTCCATTGTGAGGTGAATCCGCTCAAACCTGGTTCAGCGCAATCAATTTTTTCCCACAGGTGAGTTTAAATGTTCTTGAAAACGGAACAATATTAACTCAAATCATGTTCTCAAAAATGGAACAATATCAACTCAATTTGAGTTTGTGCGTTCTTCAAAAATTGTTCTGCAGAGAAAACCCGTTCATGCATACTTTTGGATTTGTGCTCATTTTGAGTCCAATGTTCTCGCTGGTTTTTTCCTCTGTGTGAGTGTCCTGACTTATTGATTCACTGATTCACTGATTGGCAATCATCGCACAGCCTAAACGGTAAGAGATAGAAAGCCAGAATTTCGTAGTGGTGGGAAGTGTATAAAGAGAGGGGGTTTGGAAAATTCCACCCGGAAAAGTCGGAAAAGTTGTATGGAAAATGTTGTTATACACTTGAAAAGTGTTCATAATTTTGCCCAGAAGTTTGCAACGCATAGAAGGAATCATCTCCGACCACATAAAGTATATATATTCTTGATCAGCATGACGAGCTGAGTCGATTAGCTTTGTCCGTCCGTCTGTCCGTCTGTCCGTCTGTCTGTTTCTACGCAAACGTCAGTTTTGGAGCTATCGAGCCGAAACTTTGGAATAGCCTTCTTTTTGCACGCTGCTAATATGTCGGAACCGACCGGATCGATGACTACTTCTTGTAGCTGCCATACAAATGTTCGTTCGGAAAATGGATTTTAGTAAGAAAAACTGTTTTATTCTCAATATTATGCTCTCAAACACGGTCATAAAGTTTGTCGTTTTTAAGCTGATCTGCGAAGTTTGGTCGAAGTCGCTAACCGTTGAGACAAGCTATTTGCGTGTATCAAAACTTCGGTACAGACGAAGTTAGCTTTGCCTTTCTCGTTTTTCATTCGAATGACTTAAAACTTGGTTTGTAAGCATAGTACGCAAAATAATACAACACGTGTTTTCCCGATTTTGGAAAATGCACAAATATTTTTTCATTTGATTGCTGAAATCTCGGTTTGTAGATAGAATACGAAAAATTTAAAATGTGATTTTCTAAAGTTGGAAAATTTGACCTGACGGTCGGAAAATTCCCGGAACATTCTGCATACAAAACCACTATTTTTCATCCGATTGCCCGGAAAACTACATGTAAAATAACTATATTTCATTCGATTAACTTGAAACTCGGTTTGTAAGGTCAAATTGAGAGTTCATTTGTGTTTTCATTTTCCGATGTTGGAAATAACGCCGGGATGCCCACTGGGAATTGAATGGGATGTGGGTGGGATGTGAGTGGGTGGTAAGAGGTTGTGGGAGGAATGTGGCGGGAAGGGGTAGATTAGTCGGTGGGATGTGGGAGGGATGTGGGTGGTATGCAGGTGGGAAGTGGGTGGGATGTTTGCGGGAAGTGGGTAGGATGTAGGTGGGAAGTGGATGGGATGTGGGCGGGAAGGATGATGGCGGGAAGTGGATGGGATGTGTGAAGTAAGTGGACGGGAAGTGGGTGGGATGTTGGCTGATACGTGTTCTACACTACACAGCGCAACGGGTTATTTGCTAATGAAACAAAAGTATTCTTTCATGGTTGTCTATAACCAACAATGATTTGTAATGTACACATTTTACGCTTCACAATTTCAAACCAAATTTATACAACTGACACGAGGACGAAGTCGCGACGGGTTTTGCTAGTAAAGTATATATATTTTCTGGATCAGCATAAAATTTGATAGTCCCGCTTGGTTATCTTCCGCCGCGACTATACTTCGAAGCGTACGCACACTGACTGGATTTGGTAGAGGACGTTCCTAGCTAACGAACGAGCGGCTGATCAGTTGTCTCCGAGCACCTGCAGAGTCAGGACAGACAATTCTGTATGAAACTCGGTTAATCTGCAACAGAGACGTTTGATATGATCAAGCCGGCTCACGCAGATGGTTAAGTTTAAGTTTACCAAAATCTGTGGCTTATGACATTGTGACGGAGCATTTCAACATGCGCAACTATGGTCCCAAAAGTGAACTTGAAAAGTGACTTTTAGTGAACAGCTACCTGGCCGGCATCCCAACGCTTCCGCAGCCGCCCTACAGCCCAGATGTGGCCCCTCCGCCTTTTTTTTTTCCTCGCCTGAAAGGCCGAGAGGGGACTCAAGCAGCATGCACCGCGCCTCTTAAGGCTATTCCGGAGAATGCCGTGACACTTTATTTATTTATATTTTAAAAGATTTGAAAGAATTGTAATGATTGGCTCAATAAATTTTTTAAACCGACTCAGTCCTATAACTTTCCGAACAAACCCTGTATGTGTCAGCACAGACGAAGTAAGTTTATTCTTACACTGGGGGATTAAGTCGAATCGGACAATGTTACATCACTTGAAAGCTCCATCATTCGACTTTCTTTTTCATTATGTGTCGTCTCGCTGAAGTGTAAACTACATAGTTTTGGCATACTCCGCATATGTCCACTTTTGTGCCAACAAAACACAATTTTCACAAAAGTTCACTTTTGTGTTTTTATTTGAAGAAGGGAAGTGCCACCCCACCCCCGTATAGGCATAGGCAGACATTGCCCTTTCCGACAACTATTTGTTTTCATCAATGACGCATGACCTTGATGATCAGCACTTTCGCTCTTATGAAGAACTACAAAATTAGATCGATTTGTGGATCGCAACAGTAGACTCATCGTTCTTTTTGAGATGGGATTCGAAAACTGTCAGAAACATTTCAAAAAGTAGTGCCTAGCGATAAACAATACTTTGAATTTGTAACAAAATTTTCACAATTAAAGGAAAATTTATTTCGTTACAGTATTTCAGATAAATAGAAATACTTTCTGGATATATGCCTATAAGCCTTAAGCGGAAAACTTAAAGAAAATTTTTTTAACTTTTTTGTACATACATAAGTGACATTTTCAGTTTGTCCGTTATTCGATGATTTCATTAGCCACAACTGAGTATTAATTCTAAAAAGATTAAAATAAAATTGCAAAATTTTGAACTACCCACGAAAATTTGGTCTTGGTTTTTCAGCACATCGCAGAACTTAAGTATCTTGAAAGCATCGACTCCTTAATCTTGTATTCCTAAAAATAACCTAATAATTATAGTCCTGTGTTCTCATCCACGGCTTCACTCAAAAATAAACTCACCCTAAAAGTCCCAAATACACCCCTGAGTCCTAAATCGATTCACCCCAAATTTTTGAAAACTATTTTCTTATAAATTCATGTGGGGTAACTTGACTAAATTTCAGAAAAAAATTTCTTAAGTACAGAAACCTTTTCTAAATTTAAGGGCGATTCCAACTCTAGGGCGATTTTTTAAATATAAAAAATCATTTTCTGAGTGTGTCTTTGTGCAAAAAAAAACCCTTCCAATAGATTGAATTTTAAAAGTTTTGTTATTGTAACTTGAAGATTGTTTTGTTGTTACTTTCTTCAATTAAGTAATGATCAATCTAAGACTTAAAAACCTAATTAGTTAACAAATTTATATTAAATGTTTGAAAGACTTAACTGTTAACTTTAACGCCATCCTCACCTTTTATTGGCGTCAGATGTGAACTTGGTAGCCAAGAAAAGGATTCTAAAGATTTTAGTATTTTTCTGACATGCTTTAAATGTTTCGAAATTTAAAGGTCGGCATACCCCTTTTCTTTGGATATTTTGTACGCCAAGTGTTCAAGCTCTTAGGCACGGATTTTGAGTTATTTATAACCGATTATTATTGACAGTTCAATTAACAGTAAGTCCGGTCAAGGCAACCAGGTCGTTTTCCTAAGTGATTTACGCACCACAGCGACGCAATTGGTAAAGGCAACAAGCCACAGAGCACCAATATATTATCTTTGGCCAAACGAAATTTAATCTTGGGCCACTTGAAGCTGCTGCGCCCGGGGCAAAGATGTCGACGCCGTCATCGTCATCGCAAATAAAAAATAAACCGTTTTCCATGTTATTTTATCTGAGAGGCAATAAGCGATTTCCACGCGCTCGCACAGCAGAGGCCCGCGGCCATGGGTGGCTATCACTCGCTGTCGTTGCCGAGGACGTTGATGATTTTCAGGTGGCCGCCGAGCTTGGAGATTCCACCTAAATCGCACGTGCACAAACTTTGCTCTGCCCCCTCAGTACATTTCTGCTGATTAGGCCTGTGCCCACTGGAAATCCATCATCAATTAAGATATCACATCAAAATGGCGTCGCTGTCGCAGCACACAAAAACAAAGTCGCAGTGGGTTTTCGCCAAAAACTTGCTGAGGCCTAAGCCTCGCACCCAATGGTGAAGTTCCTTGTTTTGGTAAACGAACATTAAGCAAAATGGATACGTTTCGGGATAAGCACGGTCCACTTCCGGCGCGCCGTTCCTGTTTATAGTCGTCTAAGTTTGGCCACAAAGTTGTGCTGTTGCTGGATCTCGGTGCTTGTGGCCAATAAAACTTTAGACGCCTAATTAGTTAAATCACTTTAAGACTCTATCAACATTTTGTCGCAGAATTATAAGGAAATGGCAGTCGAAGAAAGGTGCCCATACCGGCTGCCTTTTCATTGCAAATGGCGGAGATTTACGCGTACCGACCCACACGAACAGCCGTGCAACAATAAAACAAATCCTGATTTTGTTCATTCCCTTGCTAAAACTTTGTTGTTGACATTTCCTCTCGATATTCCATCAATTTGTTGATAAAATGAACCTTTGTTTTTATGGACCAAATCGAATTAGTTTGTTTTCAAAATGAAGTCAGTCCTGGATTGTTAGTTATTTGCGAATTCTAAGTAAAAGTGGCAATGCAATAAGATTGTAATGGCGAAAGCTTGTCAGCCGAACATATTTCGACACAGAATGAAATTGGAAAAAAGTCTGTGGTATTGTTTTACATTTCAAATATGCTGCTTTTAAGCTGAATTCGTTGTTTTCCATCGATACACTTATGAAAAGGTTCCGAAACTCAAAAAACCTATAAAATCTTTTCTTAGTCAGTTCATCATAAATTTAAGAAAACACAATTTGAAGTCACTGTGAGAAATTCAGCTGTCAATGTCAATGCCATGGTCTCTTGCATGGAAGCATTTTGTGTAGAGGCTAGAGGTAGAAGCAGTGTTCTTTATTTTGGGCTGCTGGAGCAGAACATATTGCTGTAGCGGCAACCCAAAACGCATCGAGAAATTATAATTAGCTGGGCCGCACATTAAACGAGAGGCAATAGACTTAATCACAGCCGCCTCCATGGACTAGAGGCAGATCATATTCGCCGGGCGAATTAGAGAAGGAAAAACTACTATAGCCACTACTATGTATAATGGGCTTTGCTGTGGAAGCTGTGGAGGATTTGACTCGGGTGGTGTGTACATTAGGCAGATGACATAACAGCCATAACAACGGGAGAAGCATGGAAGCAAGATACTTCGCCACAAGTAATGCAGCTGCCGGTATCGAAATGCTTTTAATTGGCCAAGTTCCACAAAAATGGTTGCAAATCGCCTACATTGATCAGTTTCATTTGTTTCTCCACCTCGCAGGTCTCCAAATAATTGTATTTCGGGATTTTAGTCTTCTTTGCTTTAATTTTTTCATTGTGTGCTGTGTTACTCATTATACTCTGTACCGAAGGTACATAGAGTATATTAAGTTTGTGCAAAAGTATGTAACAGGGAGAAGGAATCATTTCCGACCCTATAAAGTATATATATTCTTGATCAGCATCAACAGCCGAGTCGATATAGCCATGTCCGTCTGTCCGTCTGTCTGCGTCTGTCTGTCCGTCTGTCTGTCCGTCCGTATGAACAAACAGATCTCAGAGATGGTAAGAGATAGAGGTTTGACATGTATGGGACAAATGCTTCTTATACTTGCAGGCAGATCAAGTTTATTTTCAATTTTTGCCACGCCCCCTCCCGCCCCCACAATTTTGAAAAACGTCATATCTCCCACAGTTTTGTAGATAGATGATTTGTACCTTCTAGAGATAGTTAGTCATTAGGAATATGTATCGATTTGCCAAAGAAATGATAAAGATCGGATGAGCGGTTCTCAAGTTATGAGCAAATAAGTGAATCTGAATCACCCCGGCCACCCCCCCCCGCCACCCACCACCCACCCTTTCACAACCAACGCCGCACAATCTTAGAGAGAGAGAGAGAGAGAGGGAGAGAGAGAGAGAGAGAGAGAGGTACAGAGTATATTATAGTCGGGCTTGACCGACTTTCTCACTTGTTTAAATTAGTTTTCTTTAACTAACATCTGATTGACAATTGGCGCAACAGCTAAAAAAGACGAAACTTTTTATACCCGTTACTCGTAGAGTAAAAAGGGTATACTAAAGTCGTGCAAATGTATGTAACAGGCAGAAGGAATCATTTCCGACCATATAAAGTATATATATTCTTGATCAGCATCAACAGCCGAGACGATATAGACTTGTCCGTCTGTCCGTCCGTCCGTCTGTCCGTCTGTCTGTATGGACACCTAGATCTCAGAGATGGTAAGAGATAGAGGTTTGACATGTATGGGACAAAGGCTTCTTTTATCTGCACGCAGATCAAAGTTTGTTTCAAATTCGGCCCCCCCCCCCCCGCCCTCACAATTGTAAAAATTATATTTCCTCCATATTTAAAGATAGACGATTCGTACCTTCTAGAGATAGTTAGTAATTAGCAAAATGAATCGATTAGCCGAAGAAATGATAAAGATCGGATGAACGGTTCTCAAGTTATAAGCAAAAATAGGGGAAAGCTAACTTCGGCTCGACCGATGTTTATACCCTTGGAGCATGATATATTTCGACAGTTTTATATGGCAGCTGTACGATATATTCATCCGATTTTGATCAAACTCTCAAAAAATTGTGTAAAAAAATAGAGGGAAGCTAACTTCGGCTGTACCGAAGTTTATATACCCTTGGAGCATGATATATGCTGCCAGTTTTTTATATGGAGATACGATATATTCATCAAAAAAGTTTTTCTCACTAGAACTACATTTTGGACCGATCGTTCCTATGGCAGCTATATGCTATAGTCATCCGATTTAAATCAAACTTGACAAAATTGTGTGGTAGTATATAATATAGATCTGTACAAAGTGGGAGCGATAGCATTGAAAACAAAAAAGTTTTTCTCACTAAGACTTTTTTTTCAGACCTATCTTTTGTATGGCAGCTATACTATATAGTTGCCCGATTTGCATAAAACTTGCTGAAATTATGTGAAAGCATAAAGAACTCATAAATACGAGGGTTGGGAGCGATAGCAATGAAAACAAAAAAGTTTTTCTCACTGAGACTTTTTTTCAGACCTATCTTTTGTATGGCAGCTATACTATATAGTTGCCCGATTTGCATAAAACTTGCTGAAATTATGTGAAAGTATAAAGAACTCATAAATACGAGGGTTGGGAGCGATAGCAATGAAAACAAAAAAGTTTTTCTCACTGAGACTTTTTTTCAGACCTATCTTTTGTATGGCAGCTATACTATATAGTTGCCCGATTTGCATAAAACTTGCTGAAATTATGTGAAAGCATAAAGAACTCATAAATACGAGGGTTGGGAGCGATAGCAATGAAAACAAAAAAGTTTTTCTCACTGAGACTTTTTTTCAGACCTATCTTTTGTATGGCAGCTATACTATATAGTTGCCCGATTTGCATAAAACTTGCTGAAATTATGTGAAAGCATAGAAAACTTATAAATACGGGGGTTGGGAGCTATAGCATTGAAAACAAAAAAGTTTTTCTCACTAAGACTTTTTTTCAGACCTATCTTTTGTATGGCAGCTATACTATATAGTTGCCCGATTTGCATAAAACTTGCTGAAATTATGTGAAAGCATAGAAAACTTATAAATACGGGGGTTGGGAGCGATAGCATTGAAAACAAAAAAGTTTTTCTCACTAAAACTACTTTTTCAACCGATCGTTCCTATGGCAGCTATATGCTATAGTCATCCGATCCGGCCGGTTCCGACAAATGTGCAGCGTATTTATACCAAAAGACTTCGTGCAAAGTTTGGTTGAGATAGCTTTAAAACTGACGGAGGAGATAGCATAGAAACAGACGGACAGACGGACAGACGGACAGACGGACAGACGGACGGACAGACGGACATGGCTATATCAACTCAGCTCGTCATGCTGATCAAGAATATATATACTTTATGTGGTCGGAGATGTTTCCTTCTGTGCGTTACAAACATCCGGACAATTTTAATATACCCTCTCCAAGGGGGAGAGATAGCATAGAAACAGACGGACAGACGGACAGACGGACGGACGGACAGACGGACATGGCTATATCAACTCAGCTCGTCATGCTGATCAAGAATATATATACTTTATGTGGTCGGAGATGCTTCCTTCTATGCGTTAAAAATTTAAGGTGAACAAGACAAGCCCTCCCCGCTACCACCCTAAAAAATGTTGCATACTTTTTGGATGGTCACACTAAGGAACGCGGGAACACTGTTAAACATGTTTTTCATGAGTAACGGGTATATCGAAGTCGGTTAGAGCTGACTTTAACTTACGCTCTCGTTATTAAATACTAACTGCACAACTTGATGGTTTAGTATATTCCCATATTTGGCGGTCTAACAAAGCAAAGCGAAAAATAGTAGTTTGAAGTGGTGATCTAAAAAAACGATTTCAAAAATTTTTTCATGGCTCCGTTTTTGATATAGGAATTTTTTCATATTTTCGGTAGGTGCTCTTACATTTTAAGCCTTATCTTATACATCTTATTATGGTATACAGAATAGATATGTATTGGGCCCATAGCTGTTAAATAATGATTACTAATCGTAATCATTACATATTTGATTATTTTTTTTTTAAAGGCAAAGTAATGATTACATTACGACTATTTTTTAGTTTTACTCGATTACTAATTGATTACTTTCAGAAATAATCAAAAATAATCGGGATTATTTAGGATTACCAAAAAATAATCAAAAATAATCAAAAGTAATCAAAAAGTAATTCGACTACTTTACAAGATTATTTTGAATATTTTTGATTATTTAACAAAAAAAACACGCGCCACACACACGCCAAGAGATTGCGAGAAGCTTGACTTTGCCCTTTTGGGCTGTAGAGCCAATTTTTCATTTCTACTGACTAGCTTAAGCTCGAAACCGGAACTTCAGGCGATGAACCAAAGTGTCATTTCAAACGAGAAAGAAGAAACAATACATATTTTCCTTGCTGTGCTTAATAGCATTAACTGGTACACAGGAGCTAATGCAATTGTTTTAAAATTCTAGATTACAAAAAAAAAAAAAAAAAAAAGTGCATGTCCCAAACTGGGACTTGAACCTAGGACTCATTGCCTTTCAGTCATAGGCCATAACCTCTACGCCATTTCCGACAAGTTCAGTAGGCAGCTAAAAGTGCTATATAAAATCATTGTGGGCCACAAATCTGGCTATGCCTTTTTTTTTAAATAATCAAAAATAATCAAAATAATCTTGTAAAGTAGTCGAATTACTTTTTGATTACTTTTTGATTATTTTTAATTATTTTTTGGTAATCCTAAATAATCCCGATTATTTTTGATTATTTCTGAAAGTAATCAATTAGTAATCAAATATTTTTAACCAAGGGGATTATATAATCATTACAATTCTTTTTAAAAAGTAATGTAATTGATTACTAATCGTAATCGCAATTTAACAGCTATGCTCTAAAGCTTATCACTAAACTATTTTTAAAACGATACCTTTCACACCTGAACAAAAATTCTGCGCATCAAATACTTAGTCTAAGAAGTAAGAACACCTGCAGATAAGAAAATTATGCGTTATTAAAGTTCTTGGATTTGTTCACACTTTATCAAAAATAAAAAAATTAAATAAGATTCAAAAAAATCATATTCAAAATTGTCTTATTCCCTGATAAAAATGAAATAAGGCCCCAAAAAAATTGTTTTGCGGTCTTATTTCATTTCTTCTTTTGGGGACTTATTTCGTTTTGAAATTTTATTTAGGAAATAATGCCCCAAAAAATGACATAACACCCCAACTTTGAGAAAAATCGTTGTTTTTGTTTTCCATATAAATTTTTGGGGCCTTATTTGATTTTTTTTGGGGCCTTATTTCGTTGGGGCCTTATTTCGCAGCGCCAAATTTTATTGTCACAATTTAAAAAAAACCTTTATATCTCCCACAGTTTTGCAGATAAGTGGTTTGTATTTTCCAAAGATATTTCGTAATCACGATTATTTATCGATTCGAAAAAGGAATGATGAAGATCGGATAAACGAACGAAAATTCCTAAGCAGCTGTTTATGGAAATTTTAAAATTGTATTGTAGAAAATAAATATTTTAAATTTGAGGACCAAATATATATAATATATACTCAACTAAAGGGCATGAAAATGGAGTCTCCAGCATCCCCGGTTATAGCGGACATCGTGGAGGAACTACTGGACAGCACAATCAAAAAGCTAAAGTACCCTCCAAGATTACTGACGAAATATGTTGACGATCTGCTTTGCCATCACGAAAGAGGAAGAGGTGCAGAACACACTTGACGCATTAAACTCTTTTCACAGAAATTTAAATTTCACTATAGAACTGGAGATGGATGACAAAGTACCATACTTAGACATTACAATTAACGGACATGGCAACCCACTAAATATAAAGTGGTACAAAAAACCATCAGCATCAGGTAGAATCATCAACTATTATTCCAAACATCCTCAAAACATGGTGATCAATAAAGAAAAGGGTTGTATTCAACGGATGGAAATTAAACAATTTTTGACAGACAATGACTTCCCAAGGAATATTATCAAATCTCTGATTGAGAAGAACGGTAAACCAACAGCTAAAAAGAAACAAGTAGCCACAGCCAATGTGCAATGTGATCTACAAAATTCCATGTAATGGAAATGCAGAAAATAGTTGCAACAAGTTGTATATTGGTACAACAAAATCTAAACTTAAAACAAGAATTGCGCAACATAAATCAGACTACAAACTCAGACATCAAACAATCATAAAAAAAACGCTAACTTTGAAGCAACAACAATCCTAAAGCAAGAAAACCACTACAGCAAACGCTTCACTATTGAGATGTTGTATATTATAGACACACACACTGACAAGAGACTTAACTACAAAACAGACACGTAAAACTGCGCGCACCTATACAGACACTGCTGACCAAACAATAAGTCAGTATCCAACTTCACGCCAAACGGAACATAACAATGTATGTAAGAATGTTTTGAGTTTTTTATAAAAACAAAGTTACATTGTAATTGGAAATTGTGTTGTAGTGTCTCTGAAGATACTTTTGCACAAACTTAACTTAAACTTAAACTTAACTTTGGTAAAGAATATAAAAACCCAAAAAAAAAAATTTCTGAAATTTTATACATTTTTCCAGGTACAGAGTTTATTTCAGCTGTGCTTGAAAGACTTGCTCACATTTTTTTTTTTTTTATCAAAAATGTATATATATTATTTTAAATGAAGCCGTCTAGACGTCTTCGATTTTTTTTTAGCAATAATACTGAAGAGTACTACGATTGAACTCACTGCCAACACTTTAGACGTTAAACTATTTTCAAATTTTGTTATAGAGTAAGAGGTGTGCAAGCAATAGATAGTACAAAATCAATTATAATTAATCATTTTCTTATCCTCTGCAATCTGATGTCATTCTTTATGTAAAATCACGCTCTGAATCCAAATATGGAGCTCAAAAACTTATCAGTAAATCAGATTTCGTGATAATCCCAAATTACCAATTATCAATATCAATTATGAAATAACTTGTGAATAAGTTTTATACACCAAATTAAAGCTAATGAAATTATCTTTCAATCATTCATACATCATTTTATTGTGAAGGGGCATAGCCGGCTTTGTAGGGGAACAGGCCTCTAATGCTATAAATTTTGAGAACCATAACCAACCCGTTCATCAAGTTTACCACCACCACAGCGAAAACCTTGTCAGCCATGGCCTGCTCCTCCTCGGTGGAGGTCAAAAATGAACCCAATAATGACCTGGTGAAAATGGAGGTGGATAGCGACGCGGTTGCTGTGGACAGCTATGCCAGCTCCAGCGATGTGGGCGTGGCTGTCAAACGTAAGCGCGAGGATGAAGGTTTTAAATTTACGTCAAATTAAACAAAACTGCTGAAAAAAATCTAAAAATTAGTTCCCCAATCTCTATCATTGCGTTTTACTTGATAGCCAAAATGATGGAATAGCCCAAATCCATGATTTGCAGATACAACGAGCCGCCGTCCTGCAGACGATAACAGCATGCCTGCAATGAAATGCACAGTTAACCAACTTGGAATAAAGCCTTGCAAGTGCTGCTATCCGGCCCCAACTTGTTGCATATCTGGGCATCCGTCAGGGCATCTGACCCACAATGTAGGCCGTTTAGCCAATCTCTTGTACAAACTTCTCCAAACGAATGTAGTTGCCGAGACGACAGACATCAAAATAATCCTCAAAATAGTTGTCCAGGATTATGCCAGACATCTCAAACAGATCGGCCTTGTTCATGGCATGCTTGGTCCCCTCCACCATAGACCATAGCATGACCGCAAAGTGGTAATGGTTCTCCATGGCGGTTCCGCCCGATATCTGTACAATTAAATTAAAGGCCTCTTCTTCGATCTTCAGCTGCTCCAAGTTTGAGATGTGTCTCAAACGGGCAAAAAATACAGGCAAAACATAAACACTTAGAGTTTCTTTTTGCAAACAAAACAATACAACTGACCACCAGTGTGGCCGTTTGGCTTATATAAAATTTATGTGGATGCTAAATTTTCCGCGTTTCTGAGAACAGGCCTTTGCGGTTAGGAGAAAGTTTTCTTTTTCGGGTACGGTTACGATTTTAATCTCTGGTTGTAAGTCGAATTCAAATATCTATCGACACTCTTGCATAATCGACATCACATTATAGATACAAATCGGGTACATTCAAGAGGCCCATGCAACACCAAACCGAAGCTTTATACGACCGAACCCTATCACAGCCCATCAGTAATAGGATTCTTCTCTTTTTTTAGGCGATGTGAAAAATCAACATCGATTTTCTTTGAGCTTTTGATCGAGATGAACACCTGGGGCTGGAAAAACGCACATGCTCATTTTGCCGTTGCGTATGTGTGATTAGCCTTCGCTCATTTAGCATTTCGTTGTTGTTGCAAATGAGCGCATAACAATTTGGTATGAATAAGGTTTGCAGATGGATTTGGACACCGTCTTAAACATCAAGGGGCAGCAAAAATAACGGAAAGGGTACAAGCGCGGTTTTACAAAATCTATTGCGTTGTAGGTTTACGTAAATAAGAAGAGCTATGCGGCTGCCCAAAGCTGTTCTAGAATATCCTAGCATGGTGCGAAGTGTACTTTATTTATCTAACTTATTATATTTCAACATTTTAAAACTTATATTTTTAAATTCAACGTTAAATAGGAAGGAATGTTTTAATCAACAGGTGTTCTGACAGTTGAAGATCTGCTACCTACTCATGCAGTCTGAGATGGGCTTAACTGTGCATCACAAACAATTGGAGAAAATTATAATTACACTCGCGGAATTAAGCAACAGCTATCATATTTCATGTAATATTTTCAATCATAAACCATCAACTGAATTTTAATATGCCTACAGAAACAGCATAGCCTAGCATTCTCGAATAATAGCCAGACATTTTTCAGGGCCAACTGAAAATTGAAATTAACTAACGCCCAATTTATTTCATCGTATTGTTAATGCAGGTCGAAAAGGGATGATAAAGTGCATACCGTCATCACTCATGCAGGACTACTTTAAGGATGCAGAGCCTGGGCTCAGCAGTGCCGAGCTTGATTGCATAAAGCTTTTGCAGCTGAGCAGGCTCTCAGTTGCCACATAGAGTCGAACTGCTCGCACCCATAAGCATTACAAGCATTGCCATTAGAAGAGTACAGCTCTAGTTCAGGCCTCACGCTCCTGAAAGCTTCTTGTCTGCTTAGCATTGCTCTTAAAAGCTCTGTCGCAGCATCGCCTTCGCTGGCAAAGCATACCATCTCGGATGGCTCTGGAGTGCGTAACCTGTTCCGATGCCTGGCACCAGTTAGTCCACTATCGTTCGGCATCACAGCCAGTGCAAGGCGCAAGAAATCTCAAAAAAGGCCACACCAAACACTCTTCATTCCGAGTCGTTAGGAATTTAACGTAATTCTCGAATCCAAACCGAGAACCGGGACATCTCCGTGAGCCGTTAACCGCCTGGTGATTATTCATATCCGCCCCGGTGAATGTTCCGCGATTAATTTTGGTCAATTACGGCAAATTAACACCATTCGATAAACCATTTAAGTGCAGGCCTCCCACTGAAAGTGGCGATAAAAGTGAAAGTGAAAATAATGAATTCAGGGGAATAAATTGCCCACGTCCAATTAACAAGGAAATACCGAAGCATCGGTACTGCTACCGCTTGAGTTACTCTCCCGCACATACTTATTTGCGACTGTTTGTCATTATCGAATTTCTTTTGATATTCTTTGTTATTAATGAAGTTTCTAGACCAAATGGTTTTGTTTTGCTCCAATTACGCATTCAAGCCGAAGAAAATGTGAAAATTGTTTGGCCATAATTTGCGATAAATTGCGATTGAGGGTGGAGTTCAAGACAAACGCAGGACAACCAAAAATTTGAATCGCGAGGCGATTCTTTGACGTCGACTCAGCAGTTTTGTGTCGCCAGCTCCAGCAAAGACGAAGTGAAGTGAAAGTTGAAAAGAAAAGTCAACACAAGTTTTCGAATCAATAGCCACACACTACTTACATATCCACTTATGTATACACTTGTTCATATCTGTGCGCGGTAGTGAAAAAAGATTTCTGTCCCGAATTGTTTTGCAATTTTCCAACAAAATCGGCTAAGTACGCGGATAGCTTCTAAATTCCTGCAAATTGAATGGAAGCGCTGTGACGTTCAGAAAATTGTGCTCGTAAATACGACAGTTTGACAGTGATGTGAGGATAATAAGACAACAGAAAATGTCAAATTAATGCGTGTCTATTTAAACTCCAAAGATTTGCACTAAGATCGGAAAGTTTGGATTAAATATCGTTACAAAAATAAGAGGTAAGATATGAAAGAAATGATGGTTAGTTGGTTAGGGTTTCGATGGATTTCACAATATTTTATACGATGTTTCTTAGAAGGGGTCAAACCATCAACGCTCTACCAAAGCACCACAAGGCTTCGAGGCAATAAAATGGGCAGTTTGTTGCTTTTAATACCATTTCGAAAGTTCCCATTCACTTGATGTTTGATGTCATTAAACTGTTTGGGGAAAAAACTGTTCTATTTCCATTTGTTTACAAAAAATATCTCTTAAGCCTGACGTGCTGGGGGAATATGGCAAATACATTTGAATTCAGTGACCAAAATTAAATTTGGAAAATTGGCTATCTTTTCTGGGGCAAAAGTTTATCTTATTTTAATTTTAAAACTAAAGTTTATCAAAAACTTTAAGAACTTACTTTTCAAAGATTTAAGACTACAATAAAGGTTACAAATCGCTCTGGAGTCAAAAAGACCTTGTTTTTGGGAGTCCAAGCCTAACTTGAATTGAAGCAATAAAAAGACCAAAATAGAATCTTCTGTGAAATTTTCGTTAAAATATAACTTTAATGTTTTGCCAACAAGTCAAAGAGGGGGGGACATTTTCTTTTCTTTTCGTTCTCTTGAAACCATACTAAACATATAATTAAACGTCCTCATCTGCAATCTGTGGAGTAAATAAGACTTCACCTGGTTCATGTGGCTAAAGAAACGCTCAACGATTTCATTAACAGTAGTGAGAGAACCCTGAAAGTCTCAATCAGTTCTGAATTGGCTTTCCTTTCATGTTTTGACTCAAAAATTCACTTGGCTAAAATCAGTGTTTAAAAACTTGAAAAAGGGACCTACAATTTAACGCCGAATACGAACGGCGAAGTTCGAGAAGGTTTTTCATTGCTAGTTACTTCACCGAATGTGTTAAAGCTATTTTCTAATGAAAGAAAAAACTTTTGTCTTTCACTAACCGCTAGGCCAGAAGCGCTGAATTATGTTTGAGCGGCGCTCTCCGAACCAGACCAACGGAAGCGCCTAACATCATATTTTATCTAGTACCACTAGACCTTGTAGCAAAAGAGATGGCTACCTCAACAGCCCTTAGACTACGAAAATCCGATAGCTTGAACGGGGGTAATTCCGGACACTCCACAATACTTAGCCACCAAGCGGGTATACCGTCAAATACAGACTACTGTGTACCTCGAACGACGTTCGAGTGATCCTAAGACGTCTACATCCCAAGCCGAAGCGAATAGGAAAAAATTCCTCATAGCAGAGCTGGCGCCATAAATATCTACACGGATGGCTCCAAGCTAGAGTAGGACGGGGCGTTTTCTCCCCCAACCTTAACATAAACCTATTGTTCCGCCTTCCTGACCACTGCAAGCAAGCACAGGTGGTAGCCATCCAGGAAGCTGCCACCTACCTTAGCACACTTACGGCCAAAGAAGGAAACGTATTTATCTACTCGGATAGTCAAGCAGCTAGAGAATCGCAAATGGTTAGATAGAACGGCCAAAAAGTTACGAAATCTTAAGAAATTTACTTTGTTTTTTACTTTTCTTTTTCGTCCGTAAAAATTTTAAAGGGCTTAGCAACGAACACTGGGTTCCTGCTTGTAAAAAATAATATCTTACTATTCAATTGTTAGTTTTTAATCAAATTTTTTAAAAGTATTAATCAATTGTTATTTTTAACAAGTGAGAGTGTTGCGGTCGAGTGCCCCGACAGCAAAATACCCTGTTCCAAGTAATGTGGTTCCTATATCTTTGAACTCCTTTTATTTTAAAATTTATTTGAATAAATGGGGAGGCGCACTTGATCGCGCACGGATCTTATAGTGGTATACAGAATGGACAGATATTGGGCCTTACTGAATATATAATATATTAAGTCACTAGGTTCAAGCTTAAAAATTGTAGCTCTGACAGTTTTTCGCGGTTAGAAGAAGGAGAAGGAGGAATTTGAAAAATCTGGAGCAAACTTGATCTGGGTACAGTATACACCTTCATACATGAAAAAGTTTGTGGCTCTACCTCTTATAGTCTCTGAAAGACAATTTTTCGCAGCTAAAAGATGGAGGTGGTGGATTTTTCCGAATCTGAAACCATCTGAATCTGAATCTGTGGGTACAGTACACACCTACATACATGCAAAAATTTGTGGCTCCACCGCTTATAGTCTGTGAGATCCACGCGTTTACACAGAGAGAAAACTCGATGTGGGTACAGTATACACCTACATACATGTCAAAAATTGTGGCTTTATCTGTTACACTCTCTGAGATCGACGCGTTCATACAGACAGACAGACGGACATGGCTAAATCGACTCGGCTGTTGATGCTGATCAAGAATATATATACTTTATGGGGTCGGAAGTGCTTCCTTCTGTCTGTTACATACATTTGCACAACTTCATGATCCCCTTTTTCCCATTTTTCATGAGAACAGGGTATAAAAACGGAGAATTAACAATTAATTAATTAATAATAATTAATTAGTCGTAAAATTGTGCAATTACAATTATTTAATTGTTAACTGCGATGGGTACGATAAATATTTAATTGTTAATCATATAAAATTTTGCCCAACACTGACTATTACATATGATTACACATAGTTGTGCTTTTGAACGGGAACAACTTTTTGTTTTCAATGTTAGCGTCTTTATACTTTCCACTTATTAGTATTCTACAATTCTAACAAGTTTAATTAAAATCGGTTGAATATAACTGTTATATAAAAACTGACAAGTAAATGGTCCAAGTAGTAAATGCCTTTATTGCTGAGTTGGGAAAATATTGTTCAACGCAGAAATGAAAATTTGTTATAAATAACCTTTAATAATATAAATTATACAAGCCGCAAGTGTATATATACATCGATCGCGTCGAAGTTAGCTGTCCCCTATTTCTCTCATATTAAATACAGTTGAGAAATTACAAATTTAATTACCATTTTAGTTTTTTAATAATTGTTTCTAAAAACTAAATTATTTGGTAACTAAAATTAATTGAAGCAAATTAGTTAGGATACAAAATGATAATGGTAATGGAATTTTAAATCACCCAAAAAATTGTTATGGCAATGACACAGAAATGGAATATATTCGCTTGACTTGTGTTGTCCATTCCAACAAGTGACTGTACAGCATCATCTCTCTGTGTCTATGATTAATAACCTTAGCGAAGCTTCTTTTGGTGGGGGTGATGACAAACTCCGACAGAAAGCTTCCTTGTTAAGCAATCACACAACGCCTGTGTGTCTCTGTGACAAATGTAACCTCACTTCAAAGGTCAGTGTTACATGACGCCGTCATGGTACTGCTTCCTGGTGTGCATTACATTTACATTTAGCGAGAGTTGACAATTGCATAAGATGGTGTTGTGGTATTTCAAGGGCCAATAAATCGAGCTCAAATTTCAATAACAGACTTCAGCTTGCTTTAAATATAATTTGTATACTCTGTACCAAAGGTGCACAGAGTATATTAAGTTTGAGAATAAGTATGTAACAGGGAGAAGGAATCATTTCCGTATGAACAAGCAGATCTCAGAGATTGTAAAGATACGTTGTTAGTAATTATCCATTTGTATCGATTTGCCGGAAAAATGATAAAGATCGGATGAGCGGTTCTTAAGTTATGAGCAAATACTCTAGGTACAGAGTATGGTTTAGTCGGGCTTGACCGACTTTCTCACTTGTTTTTATCTTTTATATGCAATTTATCAATTTCGAAATGAAGGTGTAGATGTAAGGTGTTTTGACACGAATCTAAGATACTCAGGTTAGAACCCCAGTAAGAACTGCACTTTTTTTCATACATTTTAGTTATGCAAAGAAATATGGTTCAAAAAATTTCTTTCGCGACACTTAAAATATGAGGATTTATATCCCACGCAAGAAAATAGTTTCGGCCATTTTTGATTATAAGCAAAAACTAGCAAAATGCTTAAAGAGCTCACTTGGAACTGTGTGAAAAATGCACCAATTGAATTCAACTTCAGAAACTTGGTGGAGGCAAAAAAAAATAAAAAAAATGGAGCAATAAATTTTATGAAAAATTATTTTATTTTTTACAAAACTATACAAACTTTCAATTTTTTCAATATTTTCGGCTGTAAGGTTTTCTTTTCTGTCCGATAAATTATTCTTATTAAATAAATATAGAGGAAAGCTAACGTTTTATACCCTTGGAGCTTGATATATGCCTATCAATTTGTTATAAGGCAGCTATACGATATATTCATCCGATTTTGATCAAACTCCTCACCATTGTGCTGAAACAGATACTAGTGGTATTCCTGAAAGTGATTTGCTTTTGATTTGCTTTCGATTTGATTTCGTGAAACAGCTGATGACAGCTGATCTATACAAAATGAACAGTGTGTCCAGAAAATGCAAGGAAATTAAGGTCATACTAATTGATTTCGTAAAATCAGCTTCGAAGTTCTCTTAGAGAACTGCTTGACATAGCAGATAAGTAACCATAGAAAGATGTCTATGATTACTTATCTGCACAGCTCTCATAGAAAGTTCGAAGTTACAAATTCTTCCACAATTGTATTCTGCCCTTCCTCTTTGGATCTGTCAAATTGTATACGTGTGTAAATTGTATGAAAGCAAATCGAAATTAGGTTCGTTCCACCAACTGCTTTGCTTTTGCTTTCACGAAAGCAAATCAAAAGCAAATCAACATTCAGGAATACCACTAATATTCATAACTGGAAAGTATAAAGACGCTAGCGTTGAAATCAAAAAACTTCTTCTTACTAGAACTAATTTTTCGACCTTCGTTCCGATCCGGCCGGTTCCGACAAAGCATGCAGCGTGTTTGTACCAAAAGACTTCGTGCAAAGTTTGGTTAAGATAGCTTAAAAACTGACGGTGGAAATAGCATAGAAACAGACGGACGGACCGACGGCCGGTCATTTATACGATCAACATCGCAAGCAATTGTTGAAGTATAAAATTGTAGACACGATAATTTTTCCTGAGAGGTGTTTTTGCAACTGACTTTCCAATATTTAATAGCAATCAAATGTATTTTAGTACAATTTTTTTGAATTTTCATGACTAATTTTATTTACAAAAAATCACAATGTATTAAAAAACGAGAAAGGCAAAGCTAACTTCGTCTGTACCGAAGTTTTGATACACTTGAAATAGCTTGTCTCAACGGTTAGCGACTTCGACCAAACTTCGCAGATCAGCTTAAAAACATTACATATTACCCATGACCGTGTTCGAAAGCAGTAATATTGAGAACAAAACAGTTTTTCTTACTAAAACCCATTTTCCGAACGAACATTTGTATGGCAGCTACAAGAAGTAGTCATCCGATCCGGTCGGTTCCGACATATTAGCAGCGTGCAGTAAAAAGAAGACTCTGTGCAAAGTTTCAGCTCGATAGCTCCAAAACTGAGGGACTAGTTCGCGTAGAAACAGACAGACGGACAGACGGACGGACGGACAGACGGACGGACAAAGCTTAATCGACTCAGCTCGTCATACTGATCAAGAATATATATACTTTATGTGGTCGGAGATGATTCCTTCTATGCGTTGCAAACTTCTGGGCAAAATTATAATACACTTTTTAAGTGTATAAAAAATATATATATTTCGTCTGGTTATCGACCCAGTCTCGATCTAAGATTCGTAGTCAAAATACTAACTAATATTATTCTATTCTTTTTATACTCATATTCTTTTTATTCTAATGAAGCCAAATATGCCTTATATATCCATATAAATCTGCAGTTCCTTTTTTTACTGCCCACATGCTAAGCCCCCCGCTTCCGGCACAAGCATAAATGAATTAAACAGTTAAAAATTGGTTATACAAGTACATGGCCCTAGGCTTTTTCATCAGGTGACTTCTTGGCTATAGGAAAATAATAATTTTTGTATTTAATTATTTTATTTTTTCCAAATCGTGGCTTGAAAAATACATATCTGAACACAGTACGTGTATGTGCTTTTCAGGGAATCAAATCGAAACTTGAACCGGATACCGTAGAGAACCGATTAAAATTCAAAACCAGAACCGGAATCGAAATTTGAAATTTTTGGATACAGATATCCGAGAACCGATATTCTTGGAACCGAAAAGATCCTAAACGGTTCTGAGCAACAACTAGACTGCAAAGCTGGCACTTAGTTTTGGGGGACTTCTTCGTAATTTGGCTTAATAGTATTTTTAAAAAAATTGTATGGTTAAGAAATACTTTTGAAAATGTTGCATCCTCTATTCTTAGATCCTCATTATAATGTCAAGATAACCTTTGCTCAAAAAGGTAATTGCGTTATCGATTTCTCTTCAAGTGAAACTTAATGAGAAAGGCAGCTCTGACCAATGCTGCAAACCTCTGAAAAAAAGAAGCAGGTTCAGTTTATGGTTCAGACTCCTTGGAAAGTGTTAGGTTCGCTTCTCAAAGCGGTTCATGAATTCTGATACTGTTGAGATATTTTTGGTAAAAATGAATTTTTGGTAGGTCTACCAGGGCTCACAAATGTGCCTCGACTCTAAAATGAAGAGCATGGCTCACCTTCTATGTAAATCAATAAACGGATTTGATTAGCCATTTAAAAATTTAACTTTATTTCCTTTTTGAAGTCGTTATATGCAGATTGTATATTATTTTGAAATGATTATGCTCCGATTCAGCATTATAAAATACATGTTCAGCGGTCAAAATATTTTGATAATTTTAGAAGCTTTGAAAACCTTTTTCAATCATAAGAGGTCCGGCTCGAGTTCAGGTTTTGGAGTTTAAAAATTTAAAAGGTCTGGTTCGATTGAGAAAAAAACCCAAACCGAACTGGTACTGCGGGTTCGGTTTAGGACCGGTTGAATAGGAGGCTAAGTAGATTCCTACATGCAGTTGTATGAAAAGAAATAGGACAATTCAAGAATATCAGTATTTTCTCCAAAAAGTTAATGGCAAACATCAAAGTTTTACCTAAGAAACGTTCCCAAAATAAAGAAGATAAAAACTTGACAGAGTTCTTATATTTGTGTTTGAGAAGAAGTGAATTATTAGGCCATAGCGTAAAAATTGAACGGACGCAAGACCAATGACCGATATCTTTATGTGCCGGCATACCGAAATAAAAAACAAGGTTCCGGTACGGAACCGAAATAATATTAATATAATATTATTCGGTTCGTACTTGAACCGGAGCCGGAGCCGGGGAACCGAAATACGGATCGGTTCGATCACCTGGTGCTTTTAATGACACAAGGGCTTGCAGATCAAGGATTTCTTTTCTTTTTAAATAGACAGGAAATGAAATAAGGTCAACGAAAGCGAATCAATATAGTTGCATAATTACATCGCACCCATTTCTAATTCGATTGGTCTCAAGTTCTAACTGAAGTTAGAGCGGTGGGTATAAAAAATGGTAACGCTTGGGTTCGAGTAGACTAATCATGAATTTAATCGCCAAAGCTGTAAGTATTACGAACACATTTGAATTCAATATAAACTAAACACATTTTCAGTTTGTGGCACTTGCCTTGCTAATGTTGCTAATTGGAGAGCAATCTATGGCAGCCGCTCAACCACCTATAAAAAAGCCCAAAACCACGACCACGTCTAGGCCACCACAACCACCAGCGTATTGCGTAGACAGACGTGATTCGGTGAAATGAAAATGTCATTGCCATTGTTATAAATCATTTAATGTAAAATTGTGAATTATAATAGAAATCGTTTAAGGCTAAATACTGATCACTATCTAGCAAGGCGACAAATGTTGAGTAAAATAACTTATATTTATACCCATATAGAGAGTGTATTAAATTTATCCAGATGTTTACCACATAAAGAATATATATTCTTGATCATAATGACGAGCGAGTTGATATACACTCAAAAAAATCAAACCGTATGGGACCAAATTGATTTGATTTCATTTGATTGGGAATGCCCAAGCGGTAATGACGGTAATAACGTAATCCAGGATTTGCTTGACCCGATCAGAAAAAAGATTAAGTTGATCCGATTTTTTTAATCCTAAGAAAGATTACATTTATCCCGGGGTAATCGTAAAAAAGATTGAATTGAGCAAAAAATTCGAGCCCAATTTAATCCCCAAGCTGGGTCATTATATGCATGTTCTTTTTAAGCTCGATATGTAATATTGTTTGGATCCCAGGATAGATACCTCTTCTTGCTTTCTTCTGCCATGCTCACACACTGCAAAGACCACACCAGTTTTGGTTAATTTAAGACTTCTGAAAAACAAAGAATATAAATATTTTTGGGCTCCACTGGGAATCCAACACACGACCATTCGCACTGAACACAAAGGGAATGACATCTCATCGCACACCACCACCATCGGTTGTTGCAGCATGTCTAAAAGACACATTGGGCTTGTTCAGCAGAATAATTGATACCTGAGCAGGTATCAGAAAAAAATTTTGAATCCAGTAGTTTTTGCTGTTGGAGGGAGCAGTATCACTTCAAAGTAGCATACTATTTCTAAGATACATGCTCCTGTATCACGATACCTCAAATTGGATATTATGATGCCCCATCATTCGAGTTCAGTAGGAGGATTATTGCAAAATTATACTTGATCATGGACCAAGTTGTTCTGCTGAACACGGCCATTATATTTCTTCGCTTTCGTTCTCCAATTTGCGGACATGAAAACTCGAAAGGGATTGTTGTAAGCACATAAGGAATGATACAATTTCGAAAGGCATGGGCCAATCCTTTGTAGATTGATTTGTGAAGAATGTCCTGGAAGTCGAGATTGAATTGTAAAGCTCATGCCGGGCTTACTCCAAGATTTAAAAGATTAGAAATGCCTCGATTTTTTATTTCTGTGTAGTCAAAATAACCGAAATTAGATCTCAACGCTCCCACCGAAACGTGATTTGCGGTTTTGCATTATAAACAACAAACAACAACAAAAAAATGGAAAAAAAAGGTTTTTTTGAAACGTGATATCTCAGGTTTGGTTTATCGGACAGGTCTCAAGTTGATATTGGTAAAAAGTATTTTACTGTAGCTACTCAAATTATAATTTAACAGATTTCTAAATTATTTAATAATATTAAGTAATTGTTGCTATAAATTACTTATAATTTTTTTCTCAGTGTTATCCACCATGATATAGCTCCTAAGGATATACAAATTATTGCCCTAAATATAACTTAAAATTTGGTGTTTTTAAAAAAATGGATACTTTAATAATTTAAAATAATTTAAAAAATTTGTTGGTGCCAAACATGAGGAATTAGTTTCCAGCCCTCAATCCGACAGCTATCATATAGAGGGCGCCACTTCGACAAAGGGCGCTAGAGAGAAAAGAGCTTTGCAAAAATCTCTAAAAAAGTTAAAAAAATAATATTAAAAACAAAAAAAATTTCTGTGGCACCTAAGAATTGGAATTCGGTTGGAATTTGGTTGAAGAGCCCCCGTTTCTGGTGGTTAAGCGCAAAAAAATTGATACTTTTTTTATATTTTTAGTTTAAAAGCTTATGGGCTTAAACCTTAGCACAGAATCTCCTTTACCTCACCCCTATCTTACCGATCGGGTAGGATAAAAACCTCATGAGGTGACATGATCGGTCGGAAAATGAGTTTTAGTGGAGAAAAACTGTTTTGTTCTCAATATTAGCGCTTATAAACTCGGTCTTTGTTAATATTATATATTTTTAAGCTGATCTGCGAAGTTTAGTCGAAATTGCTAACCGCTGAGACAAGTTTTTTCAAGTGTATTAAAACTTCGGCACAGATGGAGTTGGCTTTGCTTTCTTGTTTATTTATTCTTTGTTTATTTACTAAAAGGAATACCATATTTTAGTACAAAACCTGTACATGAAAAAGTGTATTATAATTTTGCCCAGAATTTTGCAACGCATAGAAGGAATCATCTCCGACCACATAAAGTATATATATTCTTGATCAGCATGACGAGCTGAATCGATTAAGCTTTGTCCGTCCGTCTGTCTGTTTCTACGCGAACTAAAACTTTACACAGAGTCTTCTTTTTACTGCACGATGCTAATATATCGGAACCAACCGGATCGGATGACTACTTAATGTAGCTGCCATACAAATGTTCGTTCGGAAAATGGGTTTTAATAAGAAAAACTGTTTTGTTCCCAATATTTCTGCTTTCAAACACGGTCATGGGGTAATATGTAATGTTTTTTAAGCTGATCTGCGAGGGTTTGGTCGAAGTCGCTAACCGTTGAGACAAGCTATTTCAAGTGTATCAAAAACTTCGGTACAGACGAATTTAGCTTTGCCTTTCTCTTTTTTACCCGATTGGCTTGAAACTCGGGTTGTAAGAACAGACTTCGAAATAATTTGAAATGTGATATTGCCATGTCGGAAAATCCGCGTTGGCGGTGGGTGGGATGTGGGCGGGATTTGAGTGGGAATTGGGTGTAGAGTGGGTGGAATGGGGGTGGGAGTTGGAGGAAAACCCATCAGCAAAGTTCGATTTCTGGGTTCTACGGGGTATTATTATATCTAATATTGTTGGTAAAAGAGTTCAACCTGTTCTAATATTGTTTTGTTCTATACTGTTGTTTGGTGCTGCGCACCAAAAAAAAAAAAATCGCACATATTGAAGACCTTGCCTTATATTTTGCCGGCTTTACTGTGGAATTTTGTGGCCGACCTTCTTGGCCAGCAATCAGCAGCAGCAACAACAACAACCTGCTCCGCCAGACCTGTTTGGCAAACCACCCCCATTTCAGATCATCGCAGCCAGACACCTACTTGTTCTTGTTTTTTTTATTGTTTTACAAACAGATTAAAATGAACCAAAAAATGTTACTGTTTCGATACGAGGGCTATTCAAAAATATCTCGGCCGTCAAAGGCGGGGTCCAAAAAAAAGTTATATTGTTGGCGGGGTTATAATCCACCATCGAAAAAAATGCTGTGATTTTTATGCCCTTGGAGAGGGTATATTAAAATTGTCCGGATGTTTGTAACGCACAGAAGAAACCATCTCCGATCACATAAAGTATATATATTCTTGATCAGCATGACGAGCTGAGTTGATATAGCCATGTCCGTCTGTCCGTCCGTCTGTCCGTCTGTTTCTATGCTATCTCCTCCGTCAGTTTAAAAGCTATCTCAACCAATCTTTGCACGACCGGCCGGATCGGATGACTATAGCATATAGCTGCCATAGGAACGATCGGTAGAAAAAGTAGTTTTAGTGAGAAAAACTTTTTTGTTTTCAATGCTATCGCTCCCAACCTTCTATGATTTCACATAATTTCACCGAGATTTATCAAAATCGGACAACTACATAGTATAGCTGCCATACAAAAGATACACAGAGAAAAAAAAAATTCAAAAGCAACACGGAAATGTAGAATTTTCGACCGGGTTTTTCAACCCACTATTTTTGTGTAGCTTTTCAACACACTGCGTGTGGCTTTCTGAATTCTAAACTCCACGTGCAGCTTTTCTACACGCCGCGTTCAGTTTTTCATTTCAACATGCGGAAGTTCAAAAAAAGCTACACAAAAGTAATGGGTTGAAAATTCCGGTCGAAACGTGTAGAAATCCCACATTTTTGTGTAGCTTTTTAATTTTTTTTTTTACAAATTTAAAGTTTTTTTATTACTGAGGAGCGACGGCCGATGGACGCCAACGATTGGAAATGATATTTTAGTCGTCTCCGCCACGTAACGCGTGTAAGGCAATGCCTCTAAGACATTACGTGTATTTAATCTGCTAAAGGCACAATCCAATATTTGCTTGCTTGTAATTCTCAAGCTCTAATTTAACCTCAATCGCTATTTATATACGGGCAACAGAAATTCGCACACGTTTCGTGTAGATTTTCAACACTCAGCGTTTAGATTTTGTAAATCTAAAACGTACATTTGTCCCACACGTCACGTGTGTCAACCAGCTTGCTAAACGAAAACGAGAGCGTAAGTTAAAGTCGGCTCTAACCGACTTCGATATACCCGTTCCTTAGTGTGACCATCCGTAAAAGTATGCAATCATTTCCGACCATATAAAGTATAGATATTCTTGATCAGCATCAACAGCCGAGTCGATTTCGTGTCCGTCTGTCGTCCGTCCGTCCGTTTCATGAACACCTAGATCTCAGAGATGGTAAAAGATAGAGGTTTGACATGTATGGGACAAATGCTTCTTTTTATCTCACAGATCAAGTTTGTTTCAAATTTTGGCCCGCCCCTCGCCCCCGCAACTTGCAAAAAAGTTATAACTCCTACAGTTTTTAAAGATAGAGGATTCGTACTTTCTAGAGATAGTTAGTAATTAGCAAAATGAATCGATTTGCCGAAGAAATGATAAAAGATCGGATGAACGGTTCTCAAGTTATAAGCAAAAAAGTAAACAAGCCCTCCCCGCTACCACCCTAAAAAAATGTTGCATACTTTTGGGTGGTCGCACTAAGAACGCGGGTACACTGTTAAACATGTTTTTTCATGAGTAACGGGTATATCGAAGTTGGTTAGAGCCGACTTTAACTTACGCTCTCGTTTTAGGGTGGGTGAGGTGGTAGCGCGGGAGGGCTTGGTTCACTTTTTTGCTTATAACTTGAGAACCGTTCATCCGATCTTTATCATTCTTTCGGCAAATCGATTTATTTTTCTAATTACTAACTATCTCTAGAAGATACGAATCCTCTATCTTTACAACTGTAGGAGATATATTTTTTTCCCAAATTGCGGGGGCGGGAGGGGGCGTGGCCAAAATTTGAAACAAACTTGATCTGCGTGCAGACAAAAGAAGCATTTGTCCTATACATGTCAAACCTCTATCTCTTACCATCTCTGAGATCTAGGTGTTCATACAGACGGACGGACGGACGGACGACGGACAGACGGACAAGTCTATATCGTCTCGGCTCTTGATGCTGATCAAGAATACATATATATTCTTTATATGGTCGGAAATGATTCCTTCTGCCTGTTACATACATTTGCACGACTTTAGTATACCCTTTTTACTCTACGAGTAACGGGTATAAATATAAGAATTCAGTACCGATGTAGAGCTACATTTTTCGTTTAGAATTTCCACACGCACGTGTAGGATTTCAATCTCCAAACGTTTATGTAGAAAACCTAAACGTCCGTGTGGTATTCAGATTGCTGCATGAAAAATGTAGAATTATTTGGGGAAATGAGCTGATTTTCTAATGTCGTGTAGACTTTGCCTTTGAACACGCAGCATTTAACTTTTCTACATTTGCATTCAGATTTTTAATTCCTACACGTCGCATGTAGCTTTTCCACACGTCCCGTGTGGCTTTTTAAATTTTACACGCAGCGTGTGCAATTTAACAGGGTGACTAACGTTGCGTTTAGGTTTGACGTTTCTACACGCGCCGTGTAGCCAATTTTGTTTTCTCTGTGTAGGTCTGAAAAAAGTCTTAGTGAGAAAAACTTTTTTCTTTTCAATGCTATCGCTCCCGACCCCCGTATTTATAAGTATTCTATGATTTCACATAATTTCACCGAGATTTATCAAAATCGGACAACTATATAGTATAGCTGCCATACAAGAGATAGGTCTGAAAAAAAGTCTTAGTGAGCAAAACTTTTTTGTTTTCAATGCTATCGCTCCCAACCCCTGTATTTATAAGTTTTCTATGATTTCACATAATTTCATCGAGATTTATCAAAATCGGACAACTATATAGTATAGCTGCCATACAAAAGATAGGTCTGAAAAAAAGTCTTAGTAAGAAAACTATATTGATCTATATTATATACTACCACACAATTTTGTCAAGTTTGATTTAAATCGGATGACTATAGCATATAGCTGCCATAGGAACGATCGGTCCAAAATGTAGTTCTAGTGGGAAAAACTTTTTTAATAAATATAATATCAAACTGGCAGCATATATCATGCTCCAAGGGAATATAAACTTCGGTACAGCCGAAGTTAGCTTCCCTCTATTTTTTTTTTGACAAAATGGCGGCCATTGAAAAATTTAAATTCGATTTTGGGCTCTGTAAAGTATATGATCAATAATATATACACTTTATAGCGTCAGGTGTGCTTCCTTCTGTCTGTTACATACATTTGCACAACTTCCTCTCTTACCTAATTTTAATAGTTGTGTTTTCAGTGATGGAATTTGTTAAATCCTTTCAAGAAGTAATCGAATTGTCCTTTAGAAAGCTATGCATGCATTAAATCTTAACACGTATGGCGTTGTCAGATAGCAGATGCATTGTTATACATATTTCTATTTCCACTAATAATCCAAATTAAATAAGCAAAATTATGCCTTTGGTAATAAAGGCAAGTGGTAGGCTTACGGCTTTCCCATTTGATTAATTTTGTAGTCAACAGACTCTTGGGTACACTTGAAGACAATGCCAAACAATTTAATCACATTATGCAGGTGCTAAATATTTGAATAATATTTTCTATTGTTAGCATTGTGTTGCTTATTAATTTGTAAGTTTCGCAATTTCACGCTTTATTGGGCATGAAATGAATGTATTTCTATAAATATAAAAGAGTGTGTCCTGAGTCAGGACTCCTGACTGATTGATTCACTGACTGCTTCACTGACTGATTAGCAATCATCGCACAGCCTAAACGGTAAGAGATAGAAAGCTGAAATTTGGACAGGAGTTTCTGTTAGTGGTGAAAGTGCGTACTAAGACGGGGTTTTAGAAAATTCCACCCGGAAAAGTCGGAAAAGCGTCGGAAAAGTTTGTATGGGAAAATGTTTCATCCGATTGACTTGAAACTTGGTTTGCATGCAAAGTACGCGAAATAATTGGACACGTGTTTTCCGATTTTGGAAAAACCGACCACGAGAAAAATAGCCGGAAAATTCTGCATGCAAAAAACTTTTTTCATCCGATTGGATTGAAATTCGGTTTGAAAGGATATTAGGTGAAATAAGTTGAAATGTGATTTTCCGATGTTGGAAAATTTGACCCAACTGTCGGAAAATTCCCGGAAAATGTCTGTATGAAAAAAACTATTTTTTCGTCCGATTGGCTTGAAACTCGGTTTGTAAGGAAAGAATTCGAAATAATTTGAAATGTGATTTTTGCCATGTCGGAAAATCCGCGTTGGCGTGAAAATTCCCGGAAAATTCTACAAGCAAAATAGCTATTTTTCATTCGATTAACTTGAAACTCGGTTTGTAGGGTCAAAATGAGAATTCATTTGTGTTTTCATTTTCCGATGTTGGAGGTTGGATGTGGATGGGTGGGATGGTATGCAGATGGGAAGAGGGTGGGATGTGGGCGGGAAGTGGGTAGGATGGTGGGTGTAATGGTAGGAGTTGGAGGAAACCCATCAGCAAAGTTCGATTTCTGGGTTCTAACGGTGTATTAATATATCTAATATTGTTTTGTTTTATACTGTTGAAGGCGCAGCGAAGCACGTCGGGTTATTTGCTAGTATATATAAAAGTTGTCGCGAACTGAATAGCAATAATATGAAACGAAACTCAGGCTAAGGGCTGCGCACCAAAAATAAAATTGTAATTAAATTTGTAATTAAAATCTGCGCTCGTGATAAATCGTACATATTGAAGACCTTGCCTTATATTTTGCCGGCTTTACTGTGGAATTTTGTGGCCAGACCCTTCTTGGCCAGCAATCAGCAGCAGCAACAACAACAACCTCCTCCGCCAGACCTGTTTGGCAAACTCACCCCCATTTCAGATCATCGCAGCCAGACCCTACTTGTTCTGTTTTTTATTGTGTTACAAACAGATTACAATAAACCAAAAAATGTTACTTGTTTCGATACGAGGGCTATTCAAAAATATCTCGGCCGTCAAAGGCGGGGGTCCAAAAAAAGTTATACGGGGGTGTCACAGAAATCTCTAGAGATTTTGGCCTCGGTGGGTTTGCAAAACGCTCGAAAAAATCCGTCGGTGTCCCAGAACTTTAAGAGATTTCGTTTTCTTATATGAAAATCGAGTTGGAAGGTTTGTGTCCATGCTAATGGGACATTTCTATCCAATCTGTTAACAGAGTGGCCCTTTCTCCCAAAAAAAAAATTTCCCATCTTCTAGTCATGAGTTAATTTGATGTTTAAATGCAATTTTTTGATAGTGTTATATGTTTTATGATTCATTTTGAAATAATAATTCAAATTTAAGTCATATTCTCCAAATATAAGATGCAAAATTTAAAAATTTTTTTGCGCCAATCATAAAATATATCTTGACAACTCTAAGCCCTTGTTGGTGCCAATGTTGGTACACAGATGGCGACTCCATAACTTGAGGGCGCTGTGGTTGCCAGGTTTTAATTGTTACGCAGCATAAGGAGAGTTTTTATTGAAACACAAATTTTAATAAAATATTAAAAAAAAATAAAAATTTAATTAATTTGATGCAACCTATCCAGAAAAAAAAATGTTCTTCACATTTCCAAAACTAATTTTGCATATCGAAATTGTTTGGTTGGTGAACTTAGCTAAATCTCCCGATAAAACACGAGAGATTTGAAAACCAACCGAATAAGATTTCTGTGACACGGAGAATTGGTTTTGGGTTCGAATTTGGTTGGAAGAGATTTCTGTGACACCGCTGATTGTGCTGGCGGGGTTATAATCCAGCATCGAAAAAAATGCTGTGATTTTTTTTTTTTTTTGACAAAATGGCGGCCATTGAAAAATTTAAATTCGATTTTTTGGGCTCTGTAAAGTATATGATCAATAATATATGGGTAATTATTTCTGAAGTGGTCAACTTTTTTTTTCATAGTCTCCAAAAATTTTAATTTTTTTGACAGGCTTTAACCGCAGTTTTCCACGATTTTTAATAGCTTTTTTAGAATTTTACCATTGTGGGATGCAGAGATATAGCGATTGTTTTTTGTTGTTAAAGTTGCTTATTGCTAAATAGTTGACGGGTCTAAAAATAAATAAAAACTTTAAAAAATATTGTAAAAAATGTATGTAATGTAAAATTGCCTGACAGCTCCTCCAACGGGGCCAAGCCAAGCTTCTCACAATCTCGCGTGTGTGTCTTAAATTTTTCGCACAAGAGAAAGGGACCTACAGTTTAACGCCGAATCCGAACGGCAAAGTTTGAGAATTTGCTTTTTCATGGCGCCACTAGCTGGTGAAGGTGACCGTATGTGTAAAAGCTATTCTTCTAAAGAAAGAAAAAAACTTTTATTATTAGATGTTCAGAGGCGGGATCGAACCCACGACCTCCCGCCGAGCAGTCCAGCACACTACAACCACTGGGCCACAGACGGCCACAAAAAATATTATGTTTCCTTTACTTTGTGATAAAAATATTTGAATAGATTTCAGTAAAATTTGATTCTTTGGAAGTGAGTTTCGCGGAAAGTTATGGCTGTCCCATCATGAAACCTTTTTTAGAGAACTAAGAATATCATGAGGATTACTCCTAGTTTTTTTGAAAAATCTCAAAATGGCCGTTTTTTAGAAATCGCGATTTAATTTTTTTCTTAATTTTCGGCGGTTTTTTCCACCAGTGCAACCATTGCAAATATTTTTATCAACAAAGTAAAGGAAACATAATATTTTTTGAAAGTTTTTATTTATTTTAGACCCATCAAATATTAAGCAATAAAACTTTAACAACAAAAAAACAATCGCTATATCTCTGCATCCCACAATGGTAAAATTCTGAAAAAAGCTATTAAAAATCGAGGAAAACTGCGGTTAAAGCCTGTCAAAAAAATTAAAATTTTGGAGACCTCGAAAAAAAAGTTGCCCACTTCAGAAATAATTACCCATATACACTTTATAGCGTCAGGTGTGCTTCCTTCTGTCTGTTACATACATTTGCACAACTTCCTCTCTTACCCAATTTAAATAGTTGTGTTTTCAGTGATGGAATTTGTTAAATCCTTTCAAGAAGTAATCGAATTGTCCTTTAGAAAGCTATGCAGGCATTAAATCTTAACACGTATGGCGTTGTCAGATAGCAGATGCATTGTTATACATATTTCTATTTCCACTAATAATCCAAATTAAATAAGCAAAATTATGCCTTTGGTAATAAAGGCAAGTGGTAGGCTTACGGCTTTCCCATTTGATTAATTTTGTAGTCAACAGACTCTTAGGTACACTTGAAGACAATGCCAACGATTTAATCACATTATGCAGGTGCTAAATATTTGAATAATATTTTCTATTGTTAGCATTGTGTTGCTTATTAATTTGTTAGTTTCTGCAATTTCACGCTTTATTGGGCATGAAATGAATGTATTTCTATAAATATAAAAGAGTGTGTCCTGACGGATTGATTTGATTCACTGACTGCTTCGCGATTAGCAATCATCGCACAGCCTAAACGGTAAGAGATAGAAAGCTGAAATTTGGACAGGAGTTTCTGTTAGTGGTGAAAGTGCGTACTAAGACGGGGTTTTGGAAAATTCCACCCGGAAAAGTCGGAAAAGCGTTGAAAAAGTTTGTATGGGAAAAATGTTTCATCCGATTGACTTGAAACTTGGTTTGTATGCAAAGTACGCGAAATAATTGGACACGTGTTTTCCGATTTTGGAAAAACCGCCCACGAGGAAAATGGCCGGAAAAATTCTGCATGCAAAAAACTTTTTTCATCCGATTGGTTGGAACTCGGTTTGTAAGGACAGAATACGGAAATAGTTTTGAAATGTGATTTTCCGATGTTGGAAAATTTGCCCCAACGGTCGGAAAATTCCCGGAAAATGTTTGTATGAAAAAAAAAACTATTTTTCGTCCGATTGGCTTGAAACTCGGTTTGTAAGGAAAGAATTCGAAATAATTTGAAATGTGATTTTGCCATGTCGGAAAATCAGCGTTGGCGTGAAAATGCCCGGAAAATTCTACAAGCAAAATAGCTATTTTTCATTCGATTAACTTGAAACTCGGTTTGTAGGGTCAAAATGAGAATTCATTTGTGTTTTCATTTTCCGATGTTGGAGGTATGTGGATGGGATGTGGGTGGTATGCAGATGGGAAGTGGGTAGGATGTGGGTGTGATGTAGGTGGGAAGTGGATGGGATGTGGGCGGGGAGTGGGCGGGAGGTGGAAGTGATGTGGGTGGGATGTGGGCGGGAAGTGGGCGGGAGGTGGGCGGGAGGTGGGAGGGCTGTGGGTGGGATGGGAGGTGGGATTTGAGTGGGAATTGGGTGTAAAGTGGGTGGAAGTTGGAAGACAACCCATCAGCAAAGTTCGATTTCTGGGTTCTACGCTGTATTATTACACTGTGGAACAAAATTCAACTTTTTATATAGCCTGGGATTGGGACCAATAAATTGTGAAACTAGAGGCATCAGGTAGCAACTCCTCATACCCACTTTTTCTTGAGCACGTCAAGTTTGCGCTTAATGGGCACATTTATACTAGCAACACACAGTTACAACATCTGTTGCTGGTCAAATAAAGATGAGAGCTAAAATTTTGGAAAATTCACCAAAGATGGAGGGAATCACCACAATTGTTTTACCAAATTCCCGCCTCAATGGACAAGCGGTTAGTACCCCGCCCATAGAGGTCTAACTTAGAAAATGGATTCTATGCAAAACCACTCGATAGAATTTTTTTTGATTTTAAATATATTGAGATACTGACCATTAAAATGAGTCCTTAAGAGATGGTAACATGCATCGAAAAACCGCGATAGTAGGTACCACATTTGACAGCACCCATTATCGAGTTCATTAAAACTATAAACTAGAGATCAAAATAGACCGAACTGCGTTTTTAGATGCACCATCGAAGCGGTATTTCCACAAGCTTGTCTTTGCAAGCGCGTAGTTCTAGTTGTATTCGTCGCATCGGTTCACGCTAGAGCTTTTTGGAAAGCTCTTTTCACGCGCTAACACGTGTTTGATTTATTGTTGTTTAATTTTAGTCGTTCGTGAGTTATAGCGTCGCAAACATGGAGCAAAATAAATAGAAAATACGGCATATTTTACAGTACTTCTACGATAAAGGCAAAAATGCATCTCATGCTGCCAATAAAATTTGTGCAGTTTATGGACCCGATACAGTTTCCATTTCCACCGCACAATGATGGTTTCAACGTTTTCGTTCTGGTGCAGAGCTGATCGAAGATGCGCCACTCGGTTTGTAAGGACAAAATGCGAAATAAATTAAAATGGGATTTTTTAAAGTCGGAAAATCCGCCCCCAGGCTTGAAAATTTCCGGAAATTCTACATGCGAAATAACTATTTTTCATCCGATTAACTTGAAATTCGGTTTGTAAGGTCAAAATGGGATTTCATTTGTGCTTTCATTTTCTGATGTGGGAAATAACGTCGGTATGTCCACTGGGAAGTGAATGGGATATGGGTGGGATGTGGGTGGGAAGTGGGTGGTTAGTTAATTTGGAAGTGGGTAGAAAGTGGGTGGTAAGTGGTTGTGAAGTGGGGGGAAAAGGGAGGAATGTGGGTGGGATGTGGGTGGTATTCCGATGGGAAGTGGGTGGAAAATGGGTGGTAAGTGATTGTGAAGTGGGTAGAATGTGAAGGGAAGTGGGAGGGGTGTGGGTGGAGTCCAGATGGGAAGTGGGTGGGATGTAGGTGGGAAGTGGATGGGATGTGGTCGGGACGTGGGCGGGAAGTGGTTGGGAAGTGAGTGGGAGTGGAATTGGGTGTAGAGTGGGTGGGATGGGGGTGGGAGTTGGAGGGAAAACCCATCAGCAAAGTTCGATTTCTGGGTTCTACGGGGTATTATTATATCTAATATTGTTTGGTTCTATACTGTTGAAGGCGCAGCTAAGCGCGTCGGGTTATTTGCTAGTCTATATATATAAAAGAGTTCAACCTGACTGACTGACTGGTGACCGTCGCACAGCCTAAACCATAAAAGATAGGAAGATGAGATTTTCACAGTAGTTTTATCTTATGCTGAAAGTGAGTATTAAGAACGGATTTTGAAAATTCTGTCGGGAAATGTGGAAAATTCGCGGAAAACTGTTGTATGAAACTTGTTTGTTTTTCATCCGATCAAGTTCAAACTCCTTTTCAAAGATCTATATGAAAATTCAAAAACAACTGCATACCAATCTTCTGGAAAATTTACCTCCGCTGGGTGGAAAGTGGGTGGTCAAGGTTGTTTGAGCGAAACTTTAGTTGGCAGCGATTAGCGCCAAACTCATTTTCAAAATTTCACATAACGAAACATAAAAAAAAGTGACTTTCAAATTTAGGAAAATCTATCCGCAAAGTCGGAAAATTCATGGAAAACTGTTGTATGAAACTTTTTTGTTTATTATCCGATCAGAATCAAACTCATTTTCAAAGACCTAAAATTTAACAATAACTGTGTTTCAATTTTCCGGAAAATCCCACCCGGAAAAGTCGGAAAAATGTCGGAAGTGTCTGAATGGTAAACATTTATTTTTCATCCGATTGACTTGAAACTTGGTTTGCAAACATAGTACGCAAAATATGTGACACATGTTTTCCCAATTTTAGAAAACTGCCCCACGTTAAAAATGGCCGGAAAATTCAGCATGAAAAAACTATTTTCCTTGATTGACTTGAATCTTGGTTCGTGCAGTGGGAGGGACGTGGGGGGGAAACGGGTGGAAGTTGTGTAAGAAATGGATGGGGAGTGGGTGGAGTGGGATGGGGGTGGTAAGAACGCAGCGGCAAAGTCGTAACGGTGAAAAGCGAAGTAGTAAAACGTTGACTTCAAGCCTATGTAGTATGTATGATTCGATTTCTGGGCTCTACAGAGGAAACAAATTTAGAGAATATTTTTAAATTTGGTAAATATTTGACACTCACGATTGAGTTTAAGCTGATTCTGATATTGGTTCTATACTGTTAAAAGCGCAGCGAAGCGCGACGGGCTTTTTGCTAGTATTATATATTTTTAAGCTGATCTGCGAAGTTTGGTCGAAATTGCTAACCGTTGAGACAAGTTTTTTCAAGTGTATTATAACTTCGGCACAGACGGAGTTGGCTTTTGCTCTCTTGTTCATTTATTCTTTGCTTATTTACAAAAGGAATACCATATTTTTAGTACAAAACCTGCAAATTTTTTTTAATTCATTCATATTTTTTGTTTATTATTTTTGACGGATTTCAAGCATGGACTTGAGGCATTTGTTTGTTGTAAATGTAAAATTGGCTATACAGTAGAGACCTGCACGAGTGATGACACGATGCCAGAATCATGAGTAAAAATACTCATTTTGACGAGTATAGTTACTTTTTTTTGTAACAGGTAATCATTTTCATGAGTACGAGTAGTAATCGGCATCGTGGCATCGTACGACTGTAATGGTAGAACCGTAAGAAATATAATGAATATTGATAACTCAAATTATTTCTGTTAATATAAAAGAAATAGTAAATTGTCGATGTGTGCTTAAGAAATACGCGAATAACTTCCATTAACCGACTCTCGGCTGGAAAGCAAAGCAAGCGGTACTCGGATCAAAACAAACTCGGTTGTCAAACAAACTTTACTCCCAAATATGTAAAAAAAACATGTAAGGAACGCAGTTCGCAGCTGAGGGTGCTCCGTTATAATAAAACCGCTAAATACTTAAGAAACTGATTTTCAAGGCCAAAAATGACCACAATAACTGCATTATCATGATATCATACCATCGATGACCAATGGTAAAGAATATAGTTAAGATCATAAGGAATGTTTCAGACCACCTTCCGTTACTAACAAATCATCAAATCGCGGAAAAATACCCTTGAGGATTAAAAATAGTAATAATGTCAAACAAACTTTGCTCCCAACCAAGTAAAATACCGTGCAGAGAATTATGCATAATAGCAATTCGCACCAAGGGATCTCCATGGTAATAAAACCGCTAAGTGCTTAAGAAACTGCTTTTCGAGGCCAAAAATGAGCGCACTTGAGCATTACTTTACCATGATTAAGATAATACTGAACCGCGATAAATACCATGGATGATCATTAATGAAGAACTAAGATCCATGATCAATGCGGGGCATTTATCATGATATTTATTTTGTGTATAAAGGCCTGATTCCAGATCACATAAATATCAATTTTTATGTTGAATTTCACATGAATAGAAACACTTTTGAACTGTTTTGAAATCAGAATGCTGTTGCAATGCATTCTTATGTGAATGAAGTATTGTGCCGAAAGAAAAGTTTATGTCATCTGGAATCAGGCCTTAAGCAGGGTAATAACAAATAGAATTAGTACAAAAATATTTTGATATATTCTTTATTAATAGCTGTGTGCATTTGTAAAAATAATTGCCAACAAATTCGGAAGTATTGGGCTCCGCAATTCTATCGTACCACACATCGCTGGAACCATTTGCTTCAATCCGCTTGTACACTGCCGATTCTAGCTTGCTACATACGTTTCTTAACAAATTTAATACGACCGGCACGTAGTAGAAATAAATCGAAAACTAAATTTGATTTCAGTAAAAACGAGTAAAATAAGTAAAGCAGTGCGGTTTTTTCTACGGTGCGGGGAAAAATTTGACAGCTAGGCAAATCCGAACGGCAAAGTCTTAGAATTTTCTTTTTCATGGCTAGTTACTTCACAGCTGGCGCCAATAGCTAGTAGAGTTGACCGGATGTGTAAAAGCTATTTTTTAAGGAAAGAAAAAACATTTTTATTAGATGTTCCGTGGCGGGATGGAACCCACGACCTCCCGCCCAGCAGTCCAGCACACTAACCGCAGTGCCACACACGGCCAGCTGTGTTAGCTTTCACAAATTATCAAAATCAGTTAAATAGTTTTTAACTAATTTGGGTCTCAGTGCGTCAAGACATGGTAAAAAAACTTCAAAAATTTCCAAGTAATAGCCGCCGCAATTTAAAAAAAAAAGTCATAGAAGATTCGTACCTTTTTGAGATAATTAGTCATTAGCAATTTGTATCGACTTGCTGAAGAAATGATAAAGATCGGATTAGCGGTTCTGAAGTTATAAGCAAATACGTGAGTCACCCCCGCCACTCCTCTCCCACCCTTGCACAACCAACGCTGCACAATCTTAGAGAGAGAGAGGAGAGAGAGAAAGCGAGAGAGAGAAAGCGAGAGAGTGAGAGAGAGAGAGAGAGAGAGGGAGAGAGAGAGAAACTTAGATATGAGCGCAGCAGCAGCACTGCATTCAGCTCCTACTCTAGGTACAGAGTATATTATAGTCGGGCTGGATCGACTTTCTCACTTGTTATACCCTTGCAAAGGGTATTATAATTTTGCCCAGAAGTTTGTTACGCATAGAAATATTTATTTCCGACCCTATAAACTATTAGGTTTTCACCAGCCCGCGTCAAAGCGTAAAGCAAACTCCAAAAGTTTACGCCACAACAACAAATCACATAAGAAAAAAATTACGCACTTTTTGCTGCCCTGGGGTATGTTTACAAAATCAGCGTAAAAGTGTAAAAAGAGTAAGCACTAGAAGTGTTGTAAAATTATTCAAAGTATCGATAAAAAATACTCGGTATCGCTCCATTTCGATATTTTTGTCTTCAAAATATGCGGTCACACCTACAATAATTAAATTTTTTTGTCAGTTTAACTGCATCTGGCCAGTAAATAAATTGAGACGTCTTCCTCAAAATAGCTCCAAACACTCTGTCTGTAACAACACCTAGGGAGCCGTCATCATATACTGTAAACATAGTTGTAGTTCGATGCAGCTTCTCCAAACTACCCCAAACAAAAAGGGTCGAAATGCAATCGACATAAAGCATGGGGCCGCACGGACCCATTGGTCAATGAAAAATGTTAGCAAAATTGGTTCGCCAGTTGACTTATTTGGGCACACAGAACTTGGTTCCACCGCCCGCATGCAATTGCAATAAGCTCCATAAGGTCAATTTTTTTAAAAACCACTTTTGTGAGGTCCAGCCCTTTTGTATTAAATTCTGATCCAGTTTTGTGCACTGATTCCAAAACTGGTCTCGGTTTTTCTCCATCAGCTCTTGTTTTCAAGATATCGCGGAAAAACCATTTTGCTGTTTTTTCGGCTTTTAAAAAATTATGGAGGTTACACCAAGCAACAATATCTGTATTTATGAGCTCTATGCGACAGTATACATACTAAGGTCGCCTAAAAAAATCAATGGAGCGTCATCAGCAAACCCAAAAGCGCCTAAATTGGCCTTTGAAGAGAAATTTTCATCAAATTTTATCAAATTTTTCAAACTTAATCGCCGTGTACCAGCCATTTGGGGTGGTTGAATTTTTAATTAAAACCACTTTAGCATGTAGCTCAATGGTTCTTCTAATTTCACAAATTTTTTTTGCATATAAATCTTGTCGATGGACAAAGTTACAGGCGGTTAATCCCGAAAAAAATGAATTAAATTTTATGGCAGGATTACTAGATTGATACATAAAAAGTGTATAGGAAATATTAAAAGACTACTTGATCTAACATAGACCTTACATTAATTGTCATGCAAATGTACAATAACATTCAATCAGTACTAGATTAAAACAATTTGCCACAAAATTCTTATTGCTTAATATCAAACATCCTCTCGAGAAACATTCAATTTTATGAATTGAGTCCACTGTCAAAAAAAAAAATAGTAAAAAATTAGGGGGAAGCAACCTTGGGTCTGACCGAAGTTCAAGTTTATATAGCCTTGGAGCATGAGACATGCCTGCCAGTTTGTTATATGGCAGCTATACGATATATTCATCCGATTTTGATCAAACTCTCCATAATTGTGTTGAAACAGATAATATTCATAACTGGAAAGTATAAAGACGCCATCATTGAAAACAAAAAAATTACCTTAATTTGTGAAAATTTGTTTACATAATTCAATTAAAAGGTCTTCTATGAACAATTTTTGAAAATCGGATTTCATTTTCGGGCCACTTAACTGTATGTAAAAAGTTAATTCAAAGTAAAACTAAAAATTCGAACTTCCAACTTATGACTTATCTCGTCAAATGTCGTGACAGACTCATAAAGTTATTCGCTTGCGAAATGGAGCGAGTTTTTGCACTACCTTGCAATTATTGCTCATTCCTCCAAATAATAAGAGTGGTCAACTTCCTCGTCATATACATTCGTTTCACAGATAGAGTTTTTACTGAATTCTCTTTCCGCCAGGCATTTGTTGAAGTTTGGAAAATCGTAATAGTCACAAGGAGCTTACTCCGTAGATTATAGTAATTGCGGTACTCATTTGACCCATTTGTAGCCTAATTCATAAAATTTTAATGTTTCTTAAGAGGTTGTTTGATATTAAGCAAATAAGAATTTTGTGGCAAATTGTTTTAATCTAGTACTGATTGAATGTTATTGTACATTTGCATGACAATTAATGTAAGGTCTATGTTAGATCAAGTAGTCTTTTAATATTTCCTATACACTTTTTTGTGTATCAATCTAGTAATCCTGCCATAAAATTTAATTCATTTTTTTCGGGATTAACCGCCTGTAACTTTGTCCATCGACAAGATTTATATGCAAAAAAAATTTGTAGAAATTAGAAGAACCATTGAGCTACATGCTAAAGTGGTTTTAATTAAAATTCAACCACCCCAAATGGCTGGTACACGGCGATTAAGTTTGAAAAATTTGATAAAATTTGATGAAAATTTCTCTTCAAAGGCCAATTTAGGCGCTTTTGGGTTTGCTAATGACGCTCCATTGATTTTTTTAGGTGGCCTTAGTATGTATACTGTCGCATAGAGCTCATAAATACAGATATTGTTGCTTGGTGTAACCTCCATAATTTAAAAAAAAAACAGTAAAATGGTTTTTCCCTGATATCTTGAAAACAAGAGCTGATGGAGAAAAACCGAGACCAGTTTTGGAATCATCACACACAAACCTGAATCAGACCATTTCTTTGACACACAAGCCTGTCAAAAACAGCTGATTTACACCCAAAATTAGGGGGGGGTAATTGTTTGGGGGCGCAAACGCTGCCGCGAAAAAAACATACCAATTAATCTTTACCCGGGCTGGTGAACACCCTATATATATATTCTTGATCAGGGTGACGAGCTGAGGAGGATTGAGCTTTTGTCCGTCAGTCTCCCGTCTGTTGCTACGGAATCTAGTCTCACTCGTAAAGTTTTAATCGAGCTGAAACTTTGGCAAGTCTTCTTCTTCTGCATACTGCTAGTATGTCGAAACCGACCGGATCGGATGACTATATCTTATAGCTGCCATGGGAACTATCAGTCGAAAAGTGGGTTTTAATGAGAAAAACTTTTTTGTTTTTATTGTTAACGTGTCTCGCTTCATCAATTATTAATTTTATGCGCTTTTACAAAGATTTGAATGTTTTGGTCAAAATCATATGACTATATCTTATTGCTGTCATAGGAACTTGCGGTCGAAAAGTGGGTTTTATTTAGAAAAATTGTTTGTTTTAATGCTTGCGTTCTTAAACTCTGATGTATTAAAACATTTGCAAGGGTATAAAAACTTCGGCAAAGACGAAGTTAGCTTGGCCTTCTCGTTTTAACTAAAAATAAGAAAAACAAGTAAGACCGTTGCAGTCGAGTAGCCCGACTTCAATATACCCTGTACAATTGGCAACGAAAGCGTAAGTTAAAGTCGGCTCTAACCGACTTCGATAAACCCGTTAGTCATGAAAAAACATGTTTAATAGTGCTCCTGCGTTCCTTAGGGTGACCATCCGAAAAGTATGCAACTTTTTTAAGGGTGGGTGGGGTGGTGGCGGGTGGGCTTGGTTCGCTTTTTTGCTCATAACTTCTGAACCGTTCATCCGATTTTTATCATTTCTTCGGCAAATCGATTTATTTTGCTAATTACTAACTATCTCTAGAGAGTACAAATCGCCTATCTTCAAAACTGTGGGAGATATAACGTTTTTTCCAAATTGCGGGGGCGGGAGGGGGCGTGGCCAAAATTTGAAACAAACTTGATCTGCGTACAGATAAAAGAAGCATTTGTCCTTTACATGTCAAACCTCTATCTCTTACCATCTCTGAGATCGACGCGTTCATACAGACAGACGGACAGACGGACGGACAGACGGACATGGCTAAATCGACTCGGCTATTGATGCTGATCAAGAATATATATACTTTATAGGGTCGGAGATGTTTCCTTCTCCCTGTTACATACATTTGCACAACTTCATTATCCCCTTTTACCCATTTTTAATGGGTACAGGGTATAAATATAATGAAAATACATTTTTCTAAAGGTATACAGTAAGTACCCTTAAGATTAAAAACATTGAAAATATCCCCTACCAAAAGTACACAGAGTATATAAGGTTTGTGTAAAAATACGTAACAGGGGAAGGAATAATTTTTGACCCTACAAAGTGTTCGTGATGAACATGAACAGCCGAGTCGATATAGCCATAGCCAATTTCTCTTGCGGAAGTGGTGGTAAGGATTGGATAAACTATACTCAAGTTATGACCACAAGTAATTCGCAGTAGTGGCGACATCTATTGCTCCGTTTTGAATTTCTGTCTATCTATAAACACAGTAAGCTACTGTCATGACGTTCACTTTTCAGAGTTATTAGCCACTTATTTGGTTCCTTACGTGTCCTAAATAATGAAGTTGATACACAAATCCCAAGAGTACTGCATCACAGAAAATAATAAATGTGCTGAACGTAGCCACTTGACAGTTCCCCCTCTTTTTTGTGCATTGGCACGAAGATAACACGTTAATATGCGGCCAATTTGCGGCCTTACCTTCTGCTTTCCATATAACTTATGTTTATTTTCCTCTGTCTTTTTCCATAGAATTGGCGCAATTTCTTGGCAAAGAAATGGATATGGCAAACAATTGTCAACTGTACACAATTGTTTAACGAATGTTCAGCGACTCGTAAAGTGGCCAAAATATATACACTTTGCGTCGAATTCAGTAGGATAATTTAGATAGCAAATAACGAAATTGCACGACACGAAAAAACAGTGCGCGTTACTTGGTCAACAATTTCGGAGCTGTCGGTGTGAGGGAAGCCAATTCTTGACGCCGCTGGACATGTTTATGCTGGTTCCTCAGCAAGGCTCAAACCATCATATGCTCCGACGCAGCTGTTGGCTGACATTGGCAAGCGAAGCGTAAGAAACGCCCGCGAAAAAAACAGGCGGCAATAAAAATAAAAAGCTGAAAACGTTTTTTCACCCCCCACTCGGCTACTGGGCCCCTAATTGCAAATGAGAGCTGCTGTGAGTCACAGCGAAACGTGAGTTTGGGGCTTCCAAGGAACATCACACTTAATAGAGAAATCCTTTGTCTAACTCGAGGCTTGTGTGCGCCCCGCTGGCTGTCAACTTGCCCCTTGACGGCGGCGACTTCACGATGGTGGAGCCCCGCCCTAGCCAGAAATGGCCACGGTACCGCTCCCGCAACCGCTCGCAGCGCCTTGGACTGGCACTACTGACACTCGTCTTGGTCTGGTCGCAGACTTTCGACTGTGTGCTGTGCGGCGAGAAATTGGGTAAGTGGCTTTATCGCTTTCCTTATTTACAGCTCGGCTCACATCATTGCCTTCTTGTCTCCTGCTGCCACTTTGCGTTGATGCTGAAAGTAGAGCGTACAACACAGGAGTACGCAGGGTCTCCGTCTCAAGTCTTTGTTTCGCTGTGGCATTCTTGGTTCTTATCTTTTATTTATTTGAGTTGTTATTTGACATTTTTCTTTGTCGCTGATTCCGTTCGCCGAGTTCATTAAGTTGCCTGGGCTTCTATTTACATTTACCCGCTTACATCGATGAAAAATGCGAAAAGTTTACAGTGCAAATTACCATTTGGCGCTTGTGTCAAGCATCCTACTGTTGTCTTCATGTGTACAGATTTGGCTCGACTCGGGTCACCCGGTATGGTATCGATAATTACTTTCCAAGTGAACTGTTTTAAGCGGCTTATGTTGCCCGTTTATTGAATGAAGTAACTTACGCTAAATGTAATAATTTCATAATTTCAAAGAGCAAGGAGCAAATGCGTAAGCTGTTCGAGAGAACTTTAATGTAATTGCTAACTGAAACGTAAGTTGAACCAATGCTCGATTTTTAAATTCGAGACAATTGATCAGAAAGGATTTTAGGGAAAAAATGAGAATGAATCGAATTTCAGTTCCGGCACGTCCATTAATAAGGTTCAGTGTGTAACCTTGATATTTATTGCACGGAAACAAGGCCCAACTGTAAATTCTACAAAGAAAGTGATCGAGTGATTTTTTTAAATTAATGAAATATTTTTTTACTTAATGCTTTGTGAACCAATCTCGCATCTAACGGTCGTCTGAATATAAAAAATTCTTCATCTTTTTCCCCGAATTATAAATTTTTTTAGCTGGGTTAGAATTCGCATAAGAATGGCATTTATGTTCACAACTTTTCTGTGGTCTTTGTTTTATTATTATTTTTTACATTGCTCTGAATTACAAACCATATAAAGAAGAACCATTTGGAGTTTCCTAGTGATAAAATTAAAAAATCAATCGGATATTTAAGCTTTACTATATCATACTCTGTCCCACAAAAATGTTTATTTATCTGATCAATTTGAATTAGAAGCCCCACAAAGTGTGTGAAGTGCTGCCATACAACCTAAATCGATTCGGACTGGTGTTAACTCCATTAAAATAAATGGTGTCGGAAAGCTTTCGTTAAACTCGTTAAACTAAAATTTCAGCCCATGGTGTTGCGGGCACAGGCGCTAACTTGACAGGCAGAAATAACTGATTCAATTCTGATGGGGTACAAGCAGAAAAAATAATTTGTAATTTTACCGAGTAGCAAAAGTACGACAAAAATAATAGATTATCTTAATTTGAAACCAACGGCCAGATTTTGTATTGCCCATGTCTTCTGCATTTCTAATATCCTCCAAATAACCCTGAATATTAAAAAAAACTATTAACCAAATTAAAAAATTGGCTGTGAATTCCGCTGGCGGACGGCTTAGTTAGTTAGTTAGTTTGCCTGAGTACTAAGCTATGGACTTAAAAAGTGTAATATAATTTTGCCCAGAAGCTTGTAACGCATAGAAGAAATCATCTCCGAACATATTAATTATATATATATTCTTGATCAGCATGACGAGCTAAGTCGTTTGAGCTTTGTCCGTCTCTCTGTTTCTAAGCGGAGGTTTCTAGCTATCGAGCTTAAATTTTGTGCAGATTCTTCTTTTCATTGCACGCTGCTAATATCTCGGAACCGAACGAATCAGATAACTATATCTTATAGCTGCTATAGGAACCATCGGTCGAAAAAGGGATCTTAGCGAGAAAACCATTTTTCTTTCAAGGTTAACGTCCCCAATCTCAGCTATTACTCGGAAAAAAAGATCACGATATTAAGTATCATACGGGTATTTTGAGTATCAAATCGGCCTTCATCTGAAAAAAATATCAAGACGAAATATAATAGAATCACATTGATATGAAATTTTAATACTATTTCGATATTATTAAAGATGGGGCTGATCTTTGACCTTCTGTGTATTACAGATTTGTTAATTTTGGTCGGAGGACATATCTAAGTGATGGAACAAATGGGGGAAAACCCCAAAATTTTTTGGAGGGTTTTTGTGGGGGGTTGAACCCGTTGTAAATTCTAAGGTTCGGTTCCTGGATTGACGTTTCTGCAACCCGACCCAAGGTTTTTGAACGATAACTAAAAATATTTTCCATTTTTACTGCTGTTGGAAAATTATTAGAAAAGTCGTTAAGTATATTAACATATGTGAAGTTAATCAAGTTGCTCGTTACTAGATCATGGCTTAGATTAAAACGAATTTAACTTTTTTGTTCAAAGCGTGTATATTCAAACAAAAAAAAAAAAAATTTGTTTTTAAAAAATAGAGCGTTCCAAACTCAGTCATTATTTTAATCATTTGTTTTCATAGTACTCTAAATTTTTAACAGTTATGTGCTGTCCTCCCTACAACTGCATTTTGCATTTTCGCATTTGGGGCAAAATGTACATTTTTCCCCACACAATTTTATATGCCAACAAATTTGATTTTCGAGAAAACGTATTCGCATTATTCGTTTGTTATTCGATTGTTCAATAGTCTTTATTCGAGGGTCGATCATTTTTGGTAAGTTGATAAAGTGGTCATCACTATCTTAGGGCGCGCCAAACGGGAAAAGTTTGAAATTTGCAATTAATTTATACTTTTTATTATCGTATCTATAATTTCAATAATAACACAATAAATTTCAGAAAGTAGAGATTTTGAATGTTGTTGCTTGGACTCAAGAGACCACAAGCCATTATCAAAAAAAAAAAAAAAATGGTTCGAGTGGTCCCGAAAATAGTTCAAGCATTTACAGAGAATAATTTGACATGGATGAACTTTAAATGCTTTTCATCATTAGATATTATGTTTCTAGCAGCGAAATAAATTGATATTGATCATCTATGTTTTATTTGCATTCTTTGTTGCCAGCCATGTTGTACATTGAAAAGCTTGTTGGCTTGTTGAGCTTTTCAAGTGTACTAAAATTTCGGCATAGACGAAGTTAGCTTGGGTTTCAAATATTACCTTTATTTGCAAGCTGAATAGAGATTACTCATTTTCATTACTGGACATTTTCAAGTAGGTCTGGGTTTTCAGACTACTATATACCATTAGTTTCCGTACTTGACTTTGAGATGCAGTACCCAGTGGCGGATCTAGGAATTGGCTAAGGACACTCAAGATCCCTCAAGATTGTTCGGATCTCATTATGCATTTCAGAATAGAAAGATCTTAGGCTATGATATTTTATAACAAAATTTTGTGCAGTGAACATCAAAGTGCGTCACCGAATCATCTGATACAAAAAAATCAATATGCCCTTAAGGTGATATGCTTCCCAAGGTTTCATCAAAGAACATTTGTACAGGTTCATAAAGCAGACCAATAGCAAATTGCAAATTGCTGTATGTGGTCTAAAATGATTTCATAATTACAGCCAAAATATTGAACTTGATTTTGCTGCATAATTTTAAAAAAAATATTTGTTGAAAATAAAATACAACACATAGTATGTAAATTAACCGCGTCTCCATTTTTTATCATAAAGCGAAATCGAAATGTTAAAATTTTCACTGGTTTACTAGTCTATTTTGCTTATAACTTGAGAACCGCTCATCCGATCTCTATCATTTCTTCGGCGAATCGATTTATAATGCTTATTTGTATTCTTATTTGATTTGTATTTTAATGGACCGGCTGTTGATTCTGATCAAGATTATATATACTTTATAGGGTCGGAAATGATTCCATCTCGCTGTTACATACTTTTGCACAAACTTAATATACTCTATGTACCTTCGGCACAGAGTATAAAAAGTCGTACACGTCACTTAGACCATACTTGTATATTAATTTGGTTAGCTTTATGAATGTGTAAATGCTATTGTATTTAAGCTTTGTGGTTAAGTTTTGAAGAAAAGAATTCATATATTTTTAGTACAAAACCTGCAAATTTAAAAACTTTATTAAAAAGGAACCCATGGATGACCGCCTAGACTTTGGTGTATAATAATTCTTTATAATTCGCGACCCATTGATGACATTTTTTCCAAAATTGTTGTTCCGAACGGTCGTATACTTATATTTTTTTAGATGCTTCATTCTTAGTATAGTATTTTGCATATAAATATTTAACATGGGAGGTTAAAAAGCGTCATATCCTCGGTGCGTAAGATGTTGCGTTTTTGACGACCATATAAATGGGGAATTTTCAACTCCAGTGACATTTCGTCTGCAAAATTCTTGATTTTTTTTTTAAATACATCGAAAGATGATACATTTTTTTCTTGTTTCAAGTAATAATTCAATCACATTGGCGACGTGAGCACAGGCTGATGAAATCTGAAGTTCTGGAGCCTGAAGAGTCCTACTGAGTCCTCAGAATTGCAGCACTGACAGCTGTAAAAAGATGCAAAGAGGCTAGAAACTCCGGTTTTTTTCAATTATGATGATGTCTCGCTGTCTCTATCATTCTTAAACTTTTATAATGCTCCGATAATGTAAAGCAGCAACTCAGCGAATGTGTGCACTCATTCATGTTTTCCGTGCCTACAATCTTTCTCATTAATCGACAACTGTTCGCTCAGTGATGCAAGGTGAAAAGAAGATAGGAATCGATTAGAATGAATCTTTGGGGAATCAAAATAAGTTCAAATATTTTACCGTATTTTCAACGATCGGTCGAATTATTCAACGCAAATTCCAACGTTCTTCGTTTGTAGATACTTTTCACTGCTGGTGCCTTTTTGAAACAATCTAAATATTTGCATCTTTTTCTAAAATTCTTGATTACTAGAAATATTTTGCTCTTTGCATATTTTGGATGGATAAAGACATTTGGGCTCTGAGGGGGGCTTCAGCCACTACACTCCGAATTGAATGATAATTGGCCCAAAGGAGGCTTATTATGAGAGAAGCTTAACACCAAAATGTGAGTTTTTTAGAGCTTTGCAGTTTTTTTTTCCAAATGTTCAGGATTAAAAAGTCCTTTTAAAAAATATTTAAAAAATTTATATTTTTTACCTTTCTTGAAAAAAGAACGATTTTTCCAAAAAACTTAGTCTAGCAAAAAAGACCCATCCTTTAAAAATTCTCAAAAAATATATGTGAAAGCCGCATCTTTTCCAAACATTTTGAGTGCCCGAACATATCGGTAGCTTGAAAATTGAGGAAGTTATGGCCATTTTTGTCATGTAATCTCAAAAATATCAGTATGAAAAATTTATCAAAAATTTCTAATAAATTGTATTTTTGGTTCTTTTTTTGCCCAAACATCCCTTTTAAGCTTTTAAATAAAATTTTAGGACCCAGAAAAGAACGCTTTGGTTTTAAGGCTTACAAAAAAAGGTATAAAAAGACTTTCAACGACTTTGTCTTGGTGTGGACACCGATTTCGAATTATTCAATTTTATAAGTCTAAAAATAAAAGTAAATAGAAAAGAAAAACTAAAACAATTTGCATTCATAGTAATAATACAATATAATAGTAATAATATAGTAATAATAATAATAATAAGATGCTCTAAGAAATAAACTACACTTTAACTAATTTTGAAATTTGACTTCTTGATGTCGTCTTGACTTTAAGTGAGGAATCATTCACAAGAACCGCGTGATAAATACCAAGCTTATCTTTGATAGTTTTACAATTTTCGAACCTGGTTTTCAAATATTTTGTACACTGTTGGTAAACATTGATGGTTTTCAAATTATCATTTGCCCATTGATAAAGGTTTTCAGCTGTAATTATTTCATTCTTGTTCCTTCTTGAAAGCAGTATTGCCGGGCAAGCCGTTCCCTTCCATATCACAAGAAAAAATTATGTGGGAATCCCCGTCAAAAAGTTTACCATCGTACGTGGGCAAATTAAAAACCGAAAATAAAATTTATTAGAAATTTTTGATAAATTTTTCATACTGATATTTTTGAGATTACATGACAAAAATGGCCATAACTTCTTCAATTTTACTTTAAATATGCCGAAACAGTCTTTAAACAAGTATTACGAGATTGAAAAAATCGTACTTGAAATACGAATTTTATATTACCGTGTAATATTGACACTGCTTGTGCTTGATTTAAGTACAGAGATCTTGTTTTTTTCTGTGTTTTGAAAAAACAATCAACCATTTGGATGATGATTTAAATTTTAGTAAATTAAATAAAAATGTGTATGGAATCCAATGCGAACAGCGTAAGCCTGCTGCACTTTTCTGCCAGCCCGTAACGGTAATCAATTGTGCCTCAGGCGGAAGCTTCTCCTGGGAGCATTCCTTTACAATTTTGCACCCAAAAACCTTTCAATGTCATCTATCTTGGCTTTGCTTGAGATTGATGGTCTCGAGAAGGCTTTTCAACACGTACGCACCTTGTTTTACGCTAACTCCGCCTTGAATGTTATTGACAGCAGCCGGATTCAAGAATAAATTGAAAGAATTGACAAGCATTGTTGCCGCATTCGTGACTTGTGAGGTTAGGCAAAGGAATAGGTGCGGTTTTCCTTGAATGCAAATGGCACAATTTTCAAAGGCAAGCGCCGCCTTCGTTTCATTGGCTTAAATGTTGTGTTTGAATTTCAATTAATTCCTGTCTCAATAAAGTATTCTTAATAATTACTGTAACTTAAGTGCTTAAACTGAGTCACTTAAACTTAATCGTTGCCATAATGCTTCAGGAAAGTGCTCATTTCATTCAAATTAGGGGATTTTTTTGCGAGGGGGGCAACGATGCTCACGCTCACGTGTATCCTGCCACTGCCACACAAGCTCCAACGTACATATGTGTGTGCATACACACATATGCATGTATGTACACGTAGGAAGCTGGTTTTTTGTATGTTTGCACGAATGCGGGGATCAAATTTAATATAAAATAATAATCGTGACACTCGCATATCTCCCGGCGTTAGCGGCTGCTCCCAAAAATGCGTTTTTGATTGCTGTGTGCGGTGGCATTAGATAAACCGCGTCTACACACACACATATGTACACGGGGGAGCAAGTGCGCACACACACGCCCATAAGTGCGTAAATTACATACCAACTCGTAATGGGGCTGCCGAAGAGGCGAAGTAAAAAACATGAACCCGCCATGGCTATGAATAAACATGCTTCCTTATGGCCATATGTGTGTGTTCGTATGGGTATATGTATGTATGTATGTGTTTAAGGGCGCAGGGGGAACTGTTATTCATATTGTCGTATCCAGGAGCGGGGTTGGGGCACAGAACTTTTTTTGTCAAGCCACAACGCAGCGGCAATTTTTTTGTAAAAGCCAAAAGTTCGCATTTAAAAGTTATGAGCGGCAATATTCGCGGCAATAAAAACAGACGACTGCGACAGCAACATTCCAAATTATTGACTCGCTTGATTGTTGGTATAGCCTCTGGGTATATTGGTATTACCCCTCTCAACTTAATCGTGGATACGATAGTCAAGCAACGAGACACTGTTAGCGGGACTATCGGTGAATTTCCCGATGGCTTATCAAAGGCATCAACTTAATTAATTTAATTTACATTTTTTTGCTGTTTACTGACAAATTATAACTAAATTGATAAACACAATTCTCAAAAAAAAAAACCCCAAATAGATATTAGCCGCATCTAATTTAGCAAGCTATTCTATTCGACAACTAATTTTGTATTACCCATAAGGATAATTAATGTTCATTGTGTCCACTTCTTTTACGGCTACCAAAAGTGCCTGCCCTCTGCCTGGGCAACTAATCTTTTGCATAATTTTTTTTCTCGAACTCGTTATATACAGAATTGGGATTATGATTGCAGATTTTGCAGGACATAAAACATAACTATGGTTCCATTCACTAATAATTTAATTAAATGTGAAGTAGTTCGCCAATATGGTAAATTTAGCCAAATTTTTATCAAAATTTCTCAAATTACACTGGTTTACAAAAAACTACTTTTTGCAACAGAGAAGATAGAAAACTTTCCATATGTATTTTTGGTCGCTGAATTCAAATAAATTGTCCGTTTTGCGAGGTTTCTTTACATTTGTTGGTTCTGTGGCCACATTAAGTGTGCTATTCCAACCAAATTTGCTTTAATGTGAGCTGCATTGAATAACGTTACAGAAAAACTAAACACAAAGTTTAGATTTTGCTCATAAGACAGAAATTTGTGAATTTTAATATATAAAATCAGCCACAACAACATCAGCTTGGAAATCCGACGAAGAATCACTCTTGCAAACCGGGCTAAGTAGGGAGTTCAAGAGCAGAGACCTCACGCGAAGAACGAAAATATCCCTTTACAAGTCGCTTATCATCCCAGTCCTGCAATATGGCGCAGAAGCATGGACAATGACATCAGCGGATGAAGCGGCGATTGGCGTTTTCAAGCGATAGATTCTTCGGAGGATTTAAAAGTTGGCGATGGTTTTCGCATTCGAAAAAATGAGGAACTGTATAAGCTCTATGGGGACACCAGTCTGGTCAAGCGCTTAAAGCAACAGCGGCTGCGCCAGATAGGACATGTCGCCAGGAAGGACGAAGAAGCTCCCGTAAAAAAGGCGTATAAATCGAAGGCGGCTGACTATGGAGGTGGCAAGAGGGGGAGACCACCACTGAGATGGCATTACCGAGCTTGGTGTGACCAGACGCAGAAGCGACTGGAGAGCATTAATTGCAGTGGCCGAGACCGTCAAACGGTTGTGATGGCCAAAGAAAAGAAAAAGAAGAAGAATATGGGAAATTTGGTTAATTTTTTGATAAAATCGATTTTTTTCCAGGTTTGAAAAAAAAAATTTCAGCTGATATTAGAATCTTAGAAAAAATAGTTGGTAGTCCTTTGTCTCTTCTTATTGAACATATTTTTAGTTTTTGGATATAATAGCGTTTTTGAAAGTTATAGCGGTTCCATTGTGTGAACTGAATAAGCTTAAGTAGAACAGGGATCTCTAGCTCGGATGTCTCCGAGAGATTGGTTAAGAGGGGTTGACCCAAAATCATAAATCTCCTCCTATTCAGTGCAGAATAATGGCTCAGAGGTGCCGTACCGTTTCCTCCTCTTTTTCATATCTGCAACTTTTGCTGAAGTCATGGTGTGCCACTACTAGACGTGCTGCGTGTCAGTGACCCGTCAGGGCACCCACCAGAAGCACTATTTGTGCCCTTCTTAAGTCTTGCTACCTAACAGGGTGGCCGTCTGTGGCCCAGTGGTTAGTGTGCTGGACTGCTAAAAATAAAAATAATAATAAAAGTTTTTTTCTTTCTTTAGAAACTAGCTTTTACACATACGGTCACCTTCACCAGCTTAGTGGCGCCAGCTGTGAAGTAACTAGCCATGAAAAAGCAATTTCTCAAACTTTGCCGTTCGGATCCGGCGTTAAACTGTAGGTCCCTTTCTCTTGTGCGAAAAATTTAAAGCACACACGCCAAGAGATTGAGAGCAGCTTGGCTTGGCCCCGTTGAGGAGCTGTATAGCCAGTTTTACCTTACCTAACAGGATTAAAGGTTTTTCCGTCCGTAGCGAGACGTTGATGTTGTGTTTGGACTATTGTGTGAAGGCTGTAGGTAGCCATAGACAGCCCTATAGAGCTCGATGGTTGTGCCTGGTCTGGCCAGTTTGTCTGCAGACTCATTTTCATCTATGTTCCGGTGTCCAGACTTATTTACCAATAGGTGAATACTGAAGTTAAGGTTAGGTAATATCACATCGAATGTGTCCAATCTTGACAGTAGTACTCACCAGCGATTGTCCTCCTCTTGTCTAAAATTTTTAAGGAATTTTACTTTTGGAATCCCTTAGAATACTGGACATTACCTTTCCGAATGATAGAACCATCTTTTGCCTTATATATCCCAAAGTTTCATCAACAGTATTCGCTTAGTCAAGTCCTGCTACTTCGGGCATTTTGGTTTGGATGATCCAAAAATATTATTATACTTCATTGTCTGTAAGGACGATCTTATCGTTTCCAAGTTTATATTCGATAAGCTAATTTTTCAACGGACTTGTGGCTTTTTTAAAGCTTGAGCTAATTAAATTTATACATTTTCAGCGGCTGGAATTATATTTTTTTTATCAAAATAAAGATAAAACTTGCCCATCAATCAACATGATTGCTTGTAAGGTGTATTTTACTCATTCATCAGCTGCGTCACCTGTGCTTTTTGATCCACCCTTGTACTGCATAGAACTAAAAATGTATGCCCTAAATGCCATTTATTTCAATTGAATTACAAAACTGGACGAATTTGGCTTTTCCCTTTCAATGGCTGGTTAGTCCTTTAGAAATTTGCAATTTTTCAAAATGTCTCGCCTGATGAATGCGCTTTTGCCGTAAACGAATTGAATTTAAATCCCTAGGGCTGCCCCAACTGTGCTTCACAGTTGCGCGGAGTTGCTATTATACCATTTGTTATTCATAAGTAAATGAATCGTCTCGCTTTTTCATTTTATCTCCGTTGTGGATGGTTCCGTTTGTTGTTTTTGTAGGTAAGCTTCTCGGTCTGGTTGGGATGATGATGATGATGATGACAAATTCGCACAACTATTACGAGTGCACAACAAGAGAGTAATAAATAAGTACAACCTTAAAGTACTAAGTGTCGGGAGCAAAATGCACTCAGCAAAATTGCTCCTTAAGCGCCAATCAAAGGCCAAGGATTGGGGTGAGGCTATGGTGTAGCTATCCAACAAGTGAACATGATTGAGTCATGTTGTCATCTGTCACTTGCCAACCACCAAACAAATGTGCAGGCTGTGAGTGACACACTTCTTGCACTTAACACGAGGCAACTATGTGCACAAATCTCTACAAATTATGAAATTTTAATAATGTTTGTGGAGTTCTTTGGAAAGAAAGGTGTTTGTCGGTAAAATGTCTAGAATTATAATAGTTCCTTGTCTCGTTCAATAAATTCATTAGATGGACTTAAAACTCTGTACCGATGGTACATACATACATAGAGTATAATAAGTTTGTGCAAAAGTATGTAACGGGGAGAAAGAATCATTTCAGACCCCATAAAGTATATATATTCTTGATCAGCATCAACAGCCGTCTAACTGTCCGTCCGTCCGTCCGTATAAACAAACAGATCTCAGAGATGGTAAGAGATAAAGGTTTGGCATGTATGAGACAAATGCTTCTTATACTTGCAGGCAGATCAAATTTATTTTCAATTTTTGCCACGCCCCCTCCTGTCCCCGCAATTTTGAAAAAACGTCAGATCTCCCACAATTTTGTAGGTAGATGATTCGTACTTTCTAGAGATAGTTAGTCAATAGTTATACGAATGCCGAAGAAATGATAAAGATCGGATGAGCAGTTCTCAAGTTATAAGCAAATAAGTGAATCACCCCCGCCACCCCCTCCCACCCTTTCACAATCAACGCCGCACAATGTTAGAGAGAGAGAGAGAGAGAGAGAAAGAGAGGGAGAGAGAAAAAGAGAGAGAGAGGAACTTAGAGATTCAGCTCCTACTCTAGGTGCAGAGTATATTATAGTCGGGCTTGACCGACTTTCTCACTTGTTTTCATTTTGGACTTGAGAATATTAATGAAAATTTTTTTTAATGCCAAAAATGGTCAATTGCCTTTTTGATAGAGGAATGAATTTTTAATAAAAATACAAAAATTCTGTTGTGGTTATGTGACGTCACCCAAAAAAGTGAGATATTTGGTATTCTGAGCCACTTTGCCAAAAAGTCGGTTTTGACTTCCGAAAAGAATATTGCAATGATGCGGAATAAGGCAGAAGAAATACGCTTTAAAGAGGTAAAAAAACATTAAAAAGGCAAACAAAATAACAGCCACCAGCAAATCGTGCTCGTATATAAAAGAAAAGAAGCCTGCTGACGTCAATCAATTTTCACTTTTCATTGATATTTCTTAATTCAGAATATGAGAAAAATTATAAATTTTTTCATTTAATAAATCCACGAATTTTAAACTTTTAAATGGGTTGCTCACAAATTTTCGAAATTTCAAAAAATTACTCTTTTTTCAAGGAAAAAACCCCATAATTTTTTTTTTTTTAAACTAATGATGGGAAAAGTTACATGCATCTTTTAACTAAATTACATAATTTAAAAAACAAAAACATATTGATTTTTGGCGAAGTTATGTTCGAAAAACCAAACTATGATCACATCTTCCCTTCAAACAAAAACCTTACCCAGGTGATTTACCGAATTCTTCCTCCGAAAGCTTCTGTCCGTCTGACATAGCCGGAAGCAATACATTCGAGTGATAATTGAGGTAATTCCTCAGGAAGTAAAAATTAACATTCCCATAAGAACGTGGCAGTTCTTTTTTGCTATAAAATTTTAATGAAAATGTGTTATTTATACTTTAAATACAGATTAAATATTAAGGAATAATTAAGAAAAAAGTTATTAGGCTATCTAATTTATACATCTCAAAGAGGTAGGAAATTAACACTGCTCAAAGAAGTATAGACTCTATTGTCCACCTTAAGATTCTACCGGTCGGGTTTCCGGCTTTCCTGCAGAAATTGAAAGACGAAAATTGTATGCTTTGATCTAGGCAACTAAAAATAAATTTATAGAGTGTGGTCCATTTAAAATTTGGAATTTAATTTTGCTATAAAAAAATGGCTCGATATTTTTCAAATGTCATTTCTTTATGTTGAAATTAATTTACAAATTGAGTTTTTTTTTTTTTAAATGTTTTCTTCAAATTTCGCGCAGTTTGAGTCGAGTACTCACCACTTTGGAAATATGTTTTTAATATTTTCCAACTTTCTTCAAGCGAATAGCGAACCAATTCGTAAATGTCAAAGTTTTTACTTAATATTATTCGCTTTCCAAATGACATTTGACGTTTTTAAAGTCAAATTATGAATAGTTCAAATTGCAAACACTAGATGGACTGTATATCTCCTGTACAAAGCTGAGTAACAGGATTTTTAAGACATATTTAATCGAATCGGACAATGTTGCAATCAACATCATATTGATGCGTAATTTTTGGGCTTTCATTTTCAGTATGTGTCGTTTCGCTGAAGTGTAAACAACATAGTTTTTGCGTGCTCCGAATACGTCAACATTTGTGCCAACAAAACACAATTTGGGGAGAGTTTACTTTTTGGCTTTCATTTAAAGAAAAATGCAGCCGAAAGCTATCGAAAGGGAAACAGAAACAGAAACGGTGGCAAGGTCATGCTCTGTATTTGATGGGACCAATTGGGCGGTAAAAACGTCAAACTTGACAAAAATCCTTTAAAACTTTTTTACACCCGTTGCTGTAGGGTAAAAAGGTATACTAAAGTCCTGCAAGAGTATGTAACATGCAGAAGGGTCATTTCCGATCATATAAAGATTATATATTCTTGATCAGCGTGAACAGCCGAGATGAACAGCCGATTTGACATGAATGGAACATATACTTCTTATATATATCTGAGATTTCGTCGTTCGTACGTACGGACTCGACTCGACTCTGTTTCTGATGCTGATCAAGAATATATACTTCAGAAAGTCGGAAATTTTTCCTTCTTCCTCCACTTAACAATAGAAGTTTTCACAATAATATTCTGAACGAAATAAACTACTACAAGCCTTCAAGCCCTACTTTTGTTGTACAGTACTACTTCACAAAAGCAAACAAATAGCAGGGTAAATTGTAAGTTTATCTGACACAAAGCAGCTATCTGGAAAAAGGGAAATCGCTCACAAATCTTTATTTTTTCCGCAGTTTGGAGCTTTAAAGCTTTATCGAAAACAATTTCGATATAGATATTTTCCAAATATCCGGGAACGCTATTAATTTTTCATTTGGAAGTAACTTCACATATATAGAATTTCAATTGCAAATTGAAATGGAAACGTGAAACTGCTTAAATAAAGTTTACAGTCATTTTTTGTCAATAAATCAAAGTTTTGCTACAAGCCGCGCCTTTTTTTCAGTGTTACTCGTCCAACAAATTCGTCTCATATTTGCATAGCCAGCCTTATGGCCCTTTTCTTGTTTCTCTTTTTAATGTGATTCGTCTAAGCACTCCCAAATTTTCTTCCTTTGCATTTGGTTGCTAACTGATATTGCTATTATTTTCATTTTTGCTTTGCTCTTTGGTGATTTGTAGCCTCTTGCTTGTTAGCCGAAATAACGAAATGTTGCCTCTTAAACAGAAACTCATTTTACCTGATTACAGTGTGAATTAATCGAGGAAGTCCAGCCATCTTGAGCAACCTTGTGTGCAATTGACAATGACAAATGCATTTGTTTGGATAGAGATTTGCCACATGGGATAAGGTTAACTTGTGTAGGTTTACCCATATTCCAACCATTTCTTGCAATTGCAGCTAAGCGTTGCCCCAAGTGCTGGGGACGTGCTGATTTATGAGTTTGTTGGCCTCCACAGCGATAATTCGGCACAACCGCCTGTCTTCTTAATCCCCACACACCTGTTGAGCTTACTGCATTACAGTGTGAAGTACCTTAAAGTCCCCTTCACCCAAGGGGCTTCTATTTGTGTGGCAAACTCCCCTCGTTTGCGAGTCACCCCCACACCCGCCAATGACTATTTTGGGAATTGTCTGACTGCGTTTGTTGTATTCCCGCCCCCGACTTGTCTCTAGTTTTTATTGACATATCCATGCAACATTTAAATATTAGTTTCAACTGAAAAACACATCAAAGTAAAAATAAACAAATGTTTTGTTCCTACAATTAGTGGGAATTTTGACAGGGCCCCGTTCAATGAATCATCGTTGAGCGGTGCAGCTGATCCCCGGAAGAAAACATGACACAAATTATGAGTGGAAGCAGGGGAAGGTCTTCGTCATTTTGCATACATTGTATTCAGAAGATCGTAGTCAGTTAATCTACTGATTAAAATCGGCTTTATTAAAACTTAACAAAAAAGAAAGAGTTCGATCAATACCCGTATTTACTTTAACAAAGAAACAAACAATCTTGTACAGGGGCGGAACACAAAGAACGGGTCCATCCTCAATTTTAACATCTCTCACACAGATGGTGCGTGACTCTCAGAGAGTGTGTTTTTTGCAACGGCATCGGCTAACTGCACTTATACATGGAAAAGTTTTGTGATTGTATTCCCTGAGTTCTTAAGTGAAGCCTCAGACATATGAGTGACTTAATCTATTGATTCATACGAAACTGTTTTTCAGTTTCCCTCAGGACTTTCACCCACGGCGGACAGTTGAAAACTCTTTTAATTTCCACACGATTGAAGAAGCCATCAGCAATCATGTCAGCGTAATTTGTGATGACAGGCAGTTGTCCCATTCCCCCAGTCTAGGCTTGCCATGCACGTGTCGTCTCCCAGTTCCCCCGGTTCCATCAGCATTGTCTCGAGCTTACTTTATGCAAACAAATTTTGTAAAAGTTTTTACCAGCCCATGTGTAAGTCGGTGTAGGTGACTATGACTGAGTGAGTGAAGCATGTTTGACACATCCTGTCGGCGTCCTCGGAGCGCTAAAGTTGCGAGCATGCATAAAAAATTACCGCTCGCTGACAGTCAGCTCTCTAATATTCCGGTTAAACGGGAAAGGACGTTCGAGTCAATAGAACAAAAAAGTTTTCCAGTGTCACTGGGCTGCCACTAAGGTGTGCCGCCTCCGGCGCCTTCGCCTTGCTCGTCTATCCCAAGCGACTGCCTGACTCGCATATTTAATAGTGGTCGCGGATGCGTCAATGACAGGCAGATCGCAGGAGGATCAAGGTGCGTTGCATGTGGAATTTTAAACGCCCAAACGGCGGGCGACCAACTGGTTTATGACGGCCCATAATGTGGACACGTGAAATTTGATTCACTGAGCTTAAGGACAGAGATGTGGCTGAGTGTACGAGCTGTTTGACGGGGATGGGGGTGGAGAAAGTTCCTGCCTGCCGCAGGAATTTCAATTTGACGCTCATTAGCGGCAATCAGCCGCTAGCGGGAGTCGGAGGCTGAATTGGAGTTGGTGTTAAGCTTTCAGGGAGCCAACTGTGGTATAGGACTCCGCCTGGCCCCTCACACAGCGCGTGAAAGCCATTCGCTCGCGGAAAAAGAAGCAATTTTCCGCCTGGTTGCAGTAATAACTTTTGCAGTTCGGAAGCAACCGAAGAGGGGGGCTTTTGAACAAAAAGCCTGGGAGGGGTGGCAGATGCTGTCTGTGAGAGGGGCTAATAAGCCGCTGAGCAAATGTGGTAATAAATCCCAGAAGCAACATTGAGCTAAGATTAAAGAAGCAAAAGCAAAATAGGCTGACACCAAAGCCTTCTTAAGAGTCGTCTGTCAAAGAATAAATGTACAGACATGTATATGGATGGATTTCTGTTAGGTGGTAAAAATATGCATACTGGTTTGGAAAAGTTGTTAAACTGGGTGATTATTTTCCTTTGTTTGACGTTTATGTTTTCCAATATTTTCTTCTTTGATAAGTTTATTTGTCAAATAAAGTTTGATTTGTAGATGAGGGAACTGGTCTTATTGCAACTACAAAATAATAAAATAATTTTGAAGAAGAAATAGAACATCCAAAATATCGGAAAAAATCATGCCATAGACCAATTGATGGAACTTTATATATTCTTGATGGAGCCGACGAGCTGAGTCGATTGGGCTTTTTTCGCAAATTTGCCCTTAGTTGTAAAACAACCCGAATTTTATGATTATATCTTGCCTGCCGTTAGAAGCATCGGATGGAAAATGAGTCTTAGTTAGAAAAACATTCTTGTTTTCAATATTACCGTTCCCAATGTTGTAATTACTAAAATTAAATGCTTTTAAATAGATTTGCAAAATTTGGTAAACATTTTATGACCATAGGGCTGCCATTGGACCGGTGGGTCGATAAATAGATGTTAGTGTGACAAGTATTTTCGTTTTCAATCGTTCTTAAGCTCTGTTATTGTTTATTTTATGTGCTTTCCAACAGGTGTGCAAAATTTGGATGAAATCATTCGATTCTCTTGACGATCTGTCGGAAAATTGGCTTTAGAAAGAAATCATTTTTAATTTTAATATTAACGTTCTTATTCTTTGACATATTAAGCGAACACTTAGTTCGACCAAGCAATACAGAAAATTTAAGCTTAGCAGTAGAATAAACTATTCTAATGAACAAAACCATATCACTTGATTTCTCTTTTATATAGTTATCGATCTGCAAGTTTCTAACATTTTCGTTTACACTGAAAAAATTGTTATTAATTTATGATAAAAATGTAAAAATATTAAATATATTTTATATGTATGTATCACAACTAATGGTGGTCATTGTTATTGGTTTTAAGCGAAGGAAATTTAAATATTGCAATATTTCCGTGTTTTGGTGAAAATTTTAAAACTACATCAAGGAGTAATCGAATGAATTTCAGTTTTAACGGTTTATTTATTTTACTTACTTTACAACTTTGTCCTGTATAGCTGAAGGACTATACAAAAGAAAGTTAAACAGTATTCTTTTTGGACATTTTTGAATATTTAGTTCGAAGACGTGCAAAATTGTAATGTTTTGTTGGCCGAATTAGGAGCTCCAACTTCGCCCTGACAACAATTTACGTGATATTGAGTTCTTAATTCCAATCTAAAGCAAAAAACTTAAAAGTGCGCTGAAATAAAAACGGCAGTTATACGGACCAAACACTTCCGTCACACCCTCTCAGATTTTGTGGGTCTCGAATCGGTCAAGTTTTATTGTTATAATTAGGCAAATTTAGCTTCCCTCTTTTTGATATATTATCCTCTCTTTGAGCGGGAAGGACGTGCATACAACGTCCAACAAAATTGAAAGATCGTGCAGGAAAGTACGACAGTGGCTAAGGTTACCACTACCGTAAACGAAATTTGCAAATTCACAAGTAGAATATCTTCGTCATTACGTCATAAACATCGACGGTTTTATAGGCTCGGCAAGTTTCAAAACCTGTTAACATACCAGGTATTATGTACACAAAAACAAAACTGTTGGGTAAAATAAACTACGCTGACAGTTAATGTACTGAAGAAATTGTAAGTTTCACGTATTTATTTGTAATTATAATAAACTTAACTAAAAATAATTTTTACACACATTTTGTTGATTTAATATGTTACTGTTACTACAGAAATTTTACCATAGAAAGATTTAGCTTATTTCAATTGTCCCTTATGTATTATGCTTGAACGAATTTGAACTTGAGAATTACTAGTGGTCTGATTTTTGCGACATTCAAGAAATTTTTCGCTCATTTGTTTAGGCAGATTCAATACAAGTAATATGTTAGACGCGTTGCCCTGGCGAAACGGGGCGTCCTTCCAATCATGTTTAGTCCAGTACATATTGTTAGGCTAGTCGAGTATAGCATTTCCTCAAACTTGGTTTTCTTCTATCACCCCCAAAATCTGCCAAAACACGCCAAGAGATTGTGAGAAGCTTGACTTGGCCCCTTTGAGGAGCTGTATAGCCAATTTTACATATTACATTTACATTTCACCCCGAAAATCTGAAGTTTGGCCAAAAATTGTGCAAAATTGAAGTTTATATATATTTGCATTTTAGGTATTTAAAAAGATTATTTGAATCTGGCTCCAATCTGAGTTTACCTGTAGGGGCACTTATGTATATAGTATATATAATATAGAATATAATATGTTAGCATACTCAAAAAATTCTATATTGTCGATGTGTACTCATTGAGACAACAACCATTCAGAGAATCAAATGGTCTTCTATAATAAATTTTAAGAAAAACTCGCATAGAATAAATTAGTTAAGCCCGTGATGGCCAAAGTACAAATTTCTAAAAAAAAGGTTGAAATCTGCAAGCCGCATTTCTCAGCCATCGCGTTCAATTAGTCAAACCATGGATTCTAATGTCTTAGACTTCTCTCGTCGTTGTCGGAATTGTTACGGTTGTGAACAATTAGACGGTCCATTCGCCAGTTCTATCAATTGATTTGAGATGAAACAGCAAAAAGCGGTTTTTGGGCAATAACTTCAGATTTTGGGGGTGTTACAAGAAAACCAAGTATGAGGAAATTCTATACTCCACCTGCTCATTTCGAAAGGATATTGTCGCAGTAACAATGTGTAATATAAAAATTTGTTGAATACGCCATTTTGCACAACCAAAATAGGTGGAAATGGGTAGTGGGATGATAAAGAGCTCAAGTAGTATGGTAGCTTGACAGCTAAAATAGTAACCCCACTAATTCTTCAGTTGAATATCAACTGTAAAATTACTATTTCTTTGGTAAAATTACTGTAAATACAGCAAGAAAAGTTACTCACTGTAAGCATCGGTAAAAGGTAAAATTGGCTATACAACCCCTTAAAGGGGCCAAGCCAAGCTTCTCACAATCTTTTGGCGTGTGTGCTTTCAGTTTTTCGCACAAGAGAAAGGGACCTACAGTTCAACGCCGAATCCGAGAATTTGCTTTTTTATGGCTAGTTACTTCACAGCTGGCGCCAATAGCTGGTGAAGGTGACCGGATGTGTAAAAGCTAATTTCTAAAGAAAGAAAAAAACTTTTTTTATTTGAGCCACCTATCAGTCTACACCTTCTTTGTTCGTGAAGCAGGGCTCGGACTCTTTTTCAAAAAAGAAAGTTTTTTTTTTCTTTTTTGACTTATGAATATTATACGAAAAATTTTTCGTAATGACAAAATGTAAGTACGAGGGAAATATCTTTGGTCAATTGCCTTTTGATAGAAATATGTTTTTTGTAACATTTCTTTTTGGTTATGTGACTTCGTAATAAAACAGATGAACAACTCTCCAAAGAAGAGAAGTAAAAAAAAATTAAAAAAGGCAAACAAAAGAAAAGCCACAAGCTAAAAGTGCTCGTATATAAAAGAAAACAAGCCTGATGCCGTCAATCAATTTTTACTCTTCATTAATATTTCTTAATTCAGAATATGAGAAAAATTGTTCATTTTCTTTTAATAAAGAATAATGGCTTAAAAACACGAATTTTGAACTTTTGGATGGTTGGCTCACAACCCCCACAAATTTTCGAAATGTCAAAAAATCACTTATTTTTTCAATATGAAATAAAAAACCAAAAATTTTTTTTTTAAAACTAGTGATAACAAAAAATATTGATTTTTGACGAAGTTATGTTCAACACAACCCCCACTCTCCCTAATTTGTTCCCTTTCCCCCTTTTTCATTTTCCCTAGGCCCCCCGAGACAACACAAAATTCAACCCCCAGTACATATTGTTGGGCTAGTCGAGTATAGCTTTCCTCATACTTGGTTTTCTCCTAACCCCTTCGACCGCTTTTGGTTTTTCAGATAAACTCGCGAATGGACTGTCCGATTGTTCATATCCTTATCAATTCCGGTGGTCGAGGCCATTTTTTCTTCAAAATTTTTATATAGCCCTTTAATTCTCCCCATGAACTTGGATACCGTTTGACAGTTATGCGCGCATTTCTAAGTACACCTCGACAATCTAGTATTTTTTTAGTATGCAACATATTTTTGACAACCTTAACATAGGTGCCCCATACAAGTATGCTCTGTTTTCTTTGGCGCCAGATTCAAAAAATATTTTTCAATTCTTACTAAACTAAATTTTCATGTTTCACAATTTTTGGACCAATAAATATGAGAAAGGTGAATCGCTAGCATGGATCAATTTTTGACTGTGATATGCAACAATAACTCGCTTATGGTTTCATCAAAATAATTTTAAATTTTAATTTCATGTACAAGAGTATCTAACTCGACTGGTGCATTTTGTAGAGTCTGCAGATGTGTTCTCCAACTTAAGCCAACTCTAAATGTAAACTGTGGGTGAGAGGGGTCTTCAAGGGTTTTCGTATATATTCTGATCAGCACTAAGAGCGGAGTCGAAATAGTCATGCCCTTCTATCCACATGACCAGCGGTCTGTCTGTCAAAGACGGTAAGAGCTGGAGGTTTGCGACGCTTAGGAAGGCATCATCTCCGACCACATAAAGTATATATGTATATTCTTGACCAGCATGACGAGCTGAGTCAGTTAAGCCTGTCCGTCTGTCTGATTCTAAGCGAACTTATAACTTAGAGCGCTCGTCACCGGGCGGAAAAAAATAGATTTTTCTATATATGCCTCTTAAACTCTGTCGTTGTTAATCTTATATATTTTTAATCTGATCTGAGAAGTTTGGTCAAAATCACTAACCGTTGAAGCGAGCTTTTTCAAGTGTATTTAAACTTCGGCACAGAAGAAGTTAGCTTTGCTGTCTCGTTTGTTTTTAATATTGGCTCCCCCGCAAATTGGGAAATACCTCATATCTCCCAGAGATAAAACAACGGGCATTAAAATGATGTTTATAGTATTTATTTTCAATGGTTGACAAAATGTATGTTTTCTTTTGGAAGTAAAGATGTTACTAATACACAGGCCAACAAAATTACCAACTTTGTGAGGTGCAGCCCTGTTGGAAAATATGATAAGTTTATGCTCACTGATTCCAAAACTGGTTTCGGTTTAGCACCATCAGCTCTTGTTTCCAAGATATGGCGGAAAAACGAAAAAGTTGAATTTTTGGCACTCTAGGACTTATGGAGGCCACAGGCGTAAATATGTGAGTTTATGAGCTATGTGCGATAATTTGAATATCAATGAATTTTTAAAAAATCAAAGGCGCTACATAAGTACAGTGGTAAGTGTCTAAATTGACCTCTAAAGAGAGACATTTTTCGATTTATAGCATTTTTATCAAAATAAATCAACCCCTTCAGGTCAGCGCGGTAAGGTTGTCAAAAAAGTCTTGCGGTATTTCCGCAAGCTTGTCTTTGCAAGCGTGTAGTTCTAGTTGTATTCGTCGCATCGGTTCACGCTTGAGCTTTTTTGAAAGCTCTTTTCACGCGCTAACACGTGTTTTGATTTATTGTTGTTTGTTTTTAGTCGTTCGTGAGTTATAGCGTCGCAAACATGGAGCAAAATAAAGAGAAAATACGGCATATTTTACAGTACTTCTACGATAAAGGCAAAAATGCATCTCATGCTGCCAATAAAATTTGTGCAGTTTATGGACCCGATACAGTTTCCATTTCCACCGCACAACGATGGTTTCAACGTTTTCGTTCTGGTGCAGAGGTGATCGAAGATGCGCCACGGTCCGGAGGCCTGTCTTCGAAAATTGCGATAAAATCGCTGAATCGACCCGTTGAGCGGATGGGTGAGCGTTGGGCGATGAAAAAAGAAGCTGTGTGGGTGCCTCTACGACTTACGAAAAAACATTTTTGCCGTATGGATGCTGCGAATCGTCGATGCCCGTCTTTGAACGGATGGTGATGGCGATGAAAAGCGGGTGAAGCTGTCCAGTACGGTGTGGTCGAAGCGTGAAGAGACGGGGCCCTGGATTGACGGTCAGGATGGTTCTTCTGTGTGTTTGGTGGGATCGGCAGGGAATCATCCACTATGAGCTGCTCCCCTATGGCCAAACGCTCAATTCGGACCTGTACTGCCAACAACTGGACCGCTTAAATGCAGCACTCATGCAGAAGAGGCCATCTTTGATCAACAGAGGCCGAATTGTCTTCCATCAGGACAACGCCAGGCCACACACATCTTTGGTGACGCGCCAGAAGCTCCGGGAGCTCGGATGGGAGGTTCTTTTGCATCCACCGTATAGTCCGGATCTCGCACCAAGTAATTACCACCTATTTCTGTCCATGGCGAACGAGCTTGGTAGTCGGAAGTTGGCCACAAGAGAGTCCTGTGAAAATTGGCTCTCCGAGTTTTTTTGCCAATAGGGAAGCGAGCTTCTATAAGAGGGGCATTATGAAGTTGGAATCTTGTTGGGAACTCGTCATCGAACAAAACGGCGCATATTTGTCTTAAATCGCATTATTATAACCAATTTTATGAACAATTGAAAATTCAATAAAAATACCGCAAGACTTTGTTGACAGCTTTTTATTCGCCATCTGAGCATATAGTCCAACATATGATTTAATTTTGTAATTTTTATGGCATTTTAATCAGTTTATTTGGCAAAGTTATAGCCTGTTAAAGACAAAAACAAGTTATAAGTTCGCGTAGAAACAGACGGACGGTCAACAGCTGGTCAAGAATATACATATATACTTTATGTGGTCGGAGATGATGCCTTCTAAGCGTCGCAAACCTCCAGCTCTTACCGTCTTTGACAGACAGACCGCTGGTCATGTGGATAGAAGGGCATGACTATTTCGACTCCGCTCTTAGTGCTGATCAAGAATATATACGAAGACCCTTAAAGACCCTCTCAGCCCACAGTTTACATTTAGAGTTGGCTTAAGTTGGAGAACACATCTGCAGACTCTACAAAATGCACCAGTCAGAGTTAGATACTCTTGTACATGAAATTAAAATTTAAAATTATTTTGATGAAACAATAAGCGAGTTATTGTGCATATCACAGTCAAAAATTGATCCATGCTAGCGATTCACCTTTCTCATATTTATTGGTCCAAAAATTGTGAAACATGAAAATTTATATTTATATAAGAATTGAAAAAATATTTTTGAATCTGGCGCCAAAGAAAACAGAGCATACTTGTAGGGGGGCACCTATGTTAAGGTTGTCAAAAATATGTTGGCATACTAAAAAAAATACTAGATTGTCGAGGTGTTCTTAGAAATGCGCGCATAACTTTGTCAAACGGTATCCAAGTTCATTGGGACAACAACCGTTCAACGGAGAATTAAATAAGCTTTTATAATATAATTTTAAGAAAAAAATCGCATAGAATAAAATAGTAAAACCAGTGATGGTCAAAGTACAAATTTAAAAAAAAAAATGGAAAATGCCAGATCTGTAAGCCGCATTTCTCAGCCATCGCGATAAATTAGTCAAACCATTGATTAAAATGTATTAGATTCTTCTCGTCGCTACCGGAATTGATAAGGATATGAACAATCGGACGGTCCATTCGCGAGTTATATCTATTTAAGTGAGGTACAAAAGCCAAAAGCGGTTTTGGACCATAACTTCAGATTTTGGGGGTGTTAGGAGAAAACCAAGTATGAGGAAATGCTATACTCGACCTGCTCTACAGCGTGTGGTAGGTCATTTCGAAAGTATTTTTTCGCTGTAACACTGTGTAACTAATGTAACATTCGATTAATTTTACCGACTTTGTGAGTGGTTAAATTTAATAAAATATATTTTTGTCCATTATATCCAACAGCAGTGGCGGGGGGATTTTGGGGTTTTAACCCTCCCCCCCTGGAAGAAATTTTTATATGCGAAATTCTACTATACTAAAATTTTGTTCTCTAAAACCCCTGAAACCCCTGGAATAATCCTGGCTACGCCATTGTACAACAGAGAACTGCTTGCTGTCGTATAGCTGTTAACATTTAGTGTCCCAAATGACATGTTAAGATATAAATGCCCTTTAAAGTTTAGCCATAAAGCTTAAAGCTGATAAGTCTTATAAAATATAACAAAACAAAGAGCTTATGATAAAAGTCATAACACTATATTTACAACAAAATGTATAACAAAACCGTATAAATAAATCGTATAACAAAATGTATAACAAAATTGTATAAAGAAATCGTATAACAAAATCGCTAAACATAAAACCAAGTCCTATAACGAAATCGTATGACAAAAACGTTAAACGAAATCGTACCACAAATCGTGTAACGAAAGTTGGAAGTTGGTAAAAATACTTTTGAAGAGGTGAGGTACAGTCTTTTATTCTATCTTTTCCTTCCACCCACAAACAAAAGCTGTAACAAAAACTTTATGAAACTTTCTTCAGCATGTTATTCGGGACTTAGTTCGGACTTAGTCGGGACTTACACGGCGAAGCAAACTTCATGAAGTTTTCCAAAAAGCTCTGGCTTGATGGAAAGAGGTGTAGTAGTGAAGCTTTCCCTTCTAAACCTCTTTCCAACAAACAAAACCTTTTTCAGAAAGCTTTGTTAAGTCCTGACTTACAAGGTGAAGCAAACTCCATGAAGCTTTTGAAAAAGCTTTCGTTCATAAGAAAGAAGTGAAGTGGTGTTGCTTGCCCCTTAGCCAGAGCTTTTACTCGGTGAAGTAAACTTCTTGAAGTTTTTAAAAAAGCTCTTGAGTGTTGGAACGATAGCTTTTCAAAAACTTCATTAAGTTTATTTCACCGTGTAAGTCCCGACTAAGCAAGGACTTAAAGCAAAATTTAAGCGATGAAGAAAACTTCAAAAAAATTTTGCAAAAGCCTTATTTCTATTCAAAATGTATAATGGTATAGCTTGTGCCTCCGCCACTGTTTTTTATCAATCAAAAGCTTTTTGAATAACTAAATGAACTTTGCCTCATAGAGTAAGTCCCGACTTACAAAAAGAATAACCTTATAGTCGTATAACCAATTGTACGACACATTCTAATGCGTTGTCGGATGGGAGTCGTATAGAATAGTCGTAACACAATAAGCAATAACAAAATCGCATAACGATATCGCATTAAAATCGTATAAACTAAAGAGGACTAATTTTTTGAGAAAGCTTTCGTTTGTGAAGCGAAGTGGTGTTGCTTGCCCCTCCACACCTCTTTCCACAAGCCAGAGCTTTCAGTAAATCTTCATGAAGTTTGCTTCACCGTGTAAATGCGGACTAACACACTGTTATAACAAAATCGTATAACAAAACCGTGTAACAAAACCGTATTATAACAAACTCGTATACCAAAATCGTATAACAAAACCGAGTAACAAAACCGCATAACAACATCGTATAACAAAGGAAAAAGGAATAACACAATGTTATAACAAGTCGTATACCAAAATCGTATAACACAGCCGTGAAACAAACCCCTACAACAACATCGTATAACAAAGACGTACCACTAAAGGCAAGTATATCAAATTGGAAAGCAAAAAGGAACAAAACAAATTGAAAAGGAAATAGGAATTACACAATGTTATAACAAACTCGTATAAAAAACCGCATAACATCGTATAACAAAGAAAAGGAATAACCCAATGTAATAACAAAATCGTTGACCAAAATCGTAAGCCAGAACCGTGTAACAAAACGGTATATTAACATCGTATAAGAAAGACGTAACACAAAAGGCATAAGCCAAGTGGCGATGTAACAAATTGGAAAGCAGAAATGAATAGCACAATATAAAAAATATAAAACAAAACGGTGTAAAAACATGTATAAGAACATAGTATAACAGAGGCGTACCACAAAAAGAACAAACCAAGTGGCTATATAAGAAATTGGAAATTAAAGAATAACAAAATGTTATAAGATAATCGTATAACACTATAACATAATGGTATACAGTTTTTAAATATCAAAGTAGAACAACAAAGAAGAATTACTACTCTGTATAACAAAAATTAAATAGAACACTGTCGTATAACAAAATCATATAACACAATGATTGACGAAAAAATATTCGTTAATATACCAAAAATGTTTACTAAAATAATATGCAAAAATTATAGCGCAAGAAAACTGCAAAGTCGTATAACACGCAGATCCATAATGAACATGTAAAATAAAATCATCTAAGATTTTTTACAGAAATGTTTTTTACAAAGTCTTATAAGAAGAATGTATAACATTTTAGATAGTTGTATAAGAATAAGGTATAAGGAAATCAAACAAGTGTATAATAGACTTTAACAGTTGGGACAATGGAATTTAGCATTAACATTTCAATGCAAAACCAAGCAGTTTACTTTGTTCTTCATTTAAAGATTATTCATACCGACACTATGAATTAATCCTGACTTATAACATTTGTTGTGTCACACACAGCTGTAAATATATGTTGTAATTATCCGGTTCGATCGAACAATTCCAATTATTTCTTCTTCGCCGTTTGTGTCAAGTTTTATATTTTTCTTTATTAAAACAACAACTTAAAACTATAACTTAGGGCCGTTTTCTCAATGTTGCTGTTTTTGCAAATCTAGGTGGATTTGCTGTATTTGATTTTCTCATGTTCGAGGTTAGCCATCTAGATGGATTTCGTTGCCATCTACTTCATCCTCATGTATTTCAAAACCATGTACATGCTTAACCAAAGTGCACTCATATGGTCACACTGAAAAATATTTAAAATCAACAAACAACTGCTGCTGAAAACAGTTAAGTCTGTATTGATTAAAAGTAAACCCAAAATGAAAAATATTGGATGTGGCTTTTGTACGCAAGACACCTGCAGACATAGCCAAAAAGACAGATCCGCATTTTGATTCCCCTAGTTCATTGCTTAAGTTAAGTTCACACAGGCAGATAATTTAGCCAAATTTTGATTAAAATAGAGATGATTGAAGATTTTACAGGATTTAAAACAAAAGCTATAGTTTCATACGCAAATAATTTGATCAAATATGCCCGGAAAGTTCCACAATTTGGCCTTTATGGCCAGAATTTTTCATCAAAATTTCAAAATTTGTCCAAATTATTTGCCCTGGGTGAACATAGCTGTAGACCTTTTGCTTAATCTCCCCATCATAGTAACAAGTCGTCAAAAAAAATATCCTTCTCCTCCTCTGTAAAATGCATGCTCACTTTTTAAAATTGGCGCGCAATAATTAAAACAAATTTTTGCCGATTGACAAGGCGCTGCCAACTCCCTTTTAGTGCCATTCCAGCCCTCCCAGTGTGACCGTGGCGTAAATGCCCGAATTAATAATCCATCTACATAAGACAACCGATTGCACAAAATCTGCCAATTCGTCTTACAAATACGTTAATATTTAAATATTCAAATTCAAAAAATATAACTATTTAATTCACAACAACATTATTTTAATTAATCATTCATAATGGGGAACGCTATGGCGAAGAAGGCAGCAAAGGCTATCCGAAGCTGAACAGCTGAGTTCAACTAGGACGACCCAAAATAACCCCAGTGGAAGAACATATAATGAACGAAACGGCCTACATCAAAACCAACACTACGACTTAAAACTAAGGTATTGTTTTCATATCGTTTTCAAGTCGATATGATCTGCACAGATTTCTCTAAGGCTTTTGACAAAGTTTTTCAAAATGCGCTTTTATCTAAGCTCTCCAAACTTGGCTTTCATTCTTCCATCTTCAAGCCACCCTCAAGGGAGTGTAACGGGTCCGTTACCATATACACTATTCATCTATAACATCGATTACCTACTTAATTCGCATTATCTAATGCATGCTGATGACTTGAACATTTTTAAATCTATTAGAAAGCTTAGAAAAGTTAAAGCCCTTCAATAGCATCCATTACTCATCACGCTTTGAGACGACAGTAGAAAGCCTTGAATTTAGATGTGGTGTTTAATTCTAAATTTCAGTTTTCTGAGCATGCAAATTATCTCCTCCCAAAGCTTATTTATAGCTTGGCTTTGTAAAGCGCAAATTTACGCAGTTCAATGATCCTCATACACGGCTAAATCTGTGCTCTGCCTTAGTAAGATCCAGGATTAAATATGCTTGTCCATATGGAATCCATACTCTGCCGTTCGATTTCAATGTTTGGAGCCTTTGCCGCCGTATTTGAGATGATGTCGCCTCATGTATATTTCTACCCTTGAGGATAGGAGGACCAGATCTTCACGTGTCATGGTTCCATTTAGACAGGGGGCTTCTAGGACCAATTATGACCTTAATAATCCGATATCTAAAGCACTTCTCACATACAATGCGGTTCGATTTTAGCAGCAACATCGTTACTGTTAAGCAATTACTTAAGACTTTTTCTTCAAACTTAATTGTTACTGTAAATTCTAAGTACACACACATTTTAAATACACCAAATAAATGATAATGAAATATATTTAAAGTTTTTAATTTTAACTGTCAAATTAATCGTCAGTAGCTGCTGTAAATATCGTATATGGGGATGTTACTGCTCTAAAAATGTGAATGTCAGCTTAAGAATAAAATGGAACTGATTGCTAATTGAAACTAGCATCTCACTCGCATTTAAACTTACGCGGAGATCTAAACTGAATGAACTATTAAGCCAAATGAACAAAAAGAATAAACATAAGCCCAGACCGAACAGACTTATTATCTAAATGCAGACTCTGATAGCTGGTGAAGGTGATTGGTGTGTAATTGCTTAAAACTTCACAGAAAAAATTCGAGATACTTTCAATCTTTTTCATCATGGAGTAAGCCCGGCATATTGCAATTCGACCCAGGATATTCTACACAATTCAATCTTATAACGATTGACCCATGCCTTACGAACTTGTATCATTCCAAATGCGCTCACTTCAATCACTTTCGAGATCACATGTCCATAAATTGGAGGGCGAGAGCGAAGAAATATAAGTAGCCTTTTACACATGCTGCAACAACCGATGGGGTGCGCATGGTCGTGGGTTCGAGTCCCAGTTGAGCACAGCAATTTTTATATTACTTTGTTTTGTCAGAAGTCTTAAATAAACCAAGTTTGAAGTTGATAAGGATGTCCTATGGCATGTGGGCCGGCCGGCGGAGGAAAGGAAGAAGATTTGTCTTTTGTCTCAAATTAAAAAGTCAAACATGCCAAAAACGACACAACTTTGGGATTAAATTGTTAAATTGATTAAATTCAATCTCTTCAAGGATTACCCCGGGATAATTGTAATCTTTCTTGGGATCACAAAAGGCAGATCAAATCAATCCTTTTTCTGATCGGTTCAAGCATATCTGGGATTATGTTGTTCTTATTACCGCTTGGGATTGATTTGATCCCGTATGCGTTTTTTTTTAGTGTTCCTATTTAATGTTCTGAAGGCGTGCTCGAGTTCAGGTCTCCCAGTCAGGTATCGCAACACGCTGCAAACCGTAATAATTCCGTGCTTCGAATACATTGTAAAGCTTTAAGTTCGTGTTTGAGGATTTTATGGACGCGTAGAGTAAAAAGGGTGTACTGAAAGTCGGGCAAATGTATGTTACAGGCAGATGGAATCATTTCTGTCCGTCTGTCGGTCCGTCCGTCCGTCTTTCTGTCCGTCAGTCTTTATGAACACCTAGATCTCAGAGACTAGAAGAGCTAGAGCAACCAAACTTGACATGTACACTCCTATTGTCTTCACGCAGATCAAGTTTGTTTGAAATTATTGCCACGCCCATTCCCGCCCCCACAATAAAAAATATTGAATAACTCCCACAATTTTTTAAGATATCGAATTCAAACTTCAAACCTTAATTTATATTGGCAACAATTAGAATCGCGCGCTTCGCTGCTTACTAAATAAATTTAATGCTTAATTTGTCTATCATAAAATGTTTCGTTCTACAGAATGACTCAAAATTAAATGAAATAGGCGTTCAAACACACATTTTTGTCCCAAATTTGAGATTTTTTTGACTAATTTTTAATTTTTGAGGAACTTGTTTATAGAAAAGTAAACAATTAACCGCATGTAATTTGGTGCACGCTTTGCGGAGATAGCCTCTTACACTCACATCTACAAATTTATAGTAAAGATAACTATAATTCCCGAAATGTGGCATACTTTTCGGATGTTGCCCCCTCAGGAACACATGAACGCTGTTCTACATTTATTCCCATGAGTAACAGGTATATCGCAGTCTGTTAGAGCCGACTTTTACTTACGCTCTCGTTTGAATTAAAATTAAAAAATAAGCACTTTGTGGCCGGCTGTGGTGCACCCACCACTAAGCTTGTGCGTCATGCATTTATCGGGACTTTGCGATTGCTGCAGATGCTGGCAATTCCATCACACAAGTTACCCACTCTGGCAGTGTTGAATTATGAACTGCAAAAGCCAACAAGCAGCTTTATTATGCGTGACGGTTGTAGGTGTCCTTGTTTCGCGGCTTACGCTGCGTTTGGTCATCGCGCATTTGTAAAGGATTTCCGCCATGTTACGGACTCGTGGTGTCGAGAGATAGCACTGTGCTGCCTGGCCACTTGAATGTTAATATATGAAGTGGCCCTCAGGCTGCATACATACGGCGACTTTTAAGTATTCTAAGTGCACTAAATATGCGATTCTTTCGACTGTGCTACAAGCTAAACAAATTAAATGTGAAAATTTGCAAAGGACAGCGCACTAATTGCATTTCAAATGACAATGCTGGGATGTTGAAAGTGCAGTATAAAATATTAAAAAGATGCAGAAGCAAGCGAGACTTGTAAGTGTTGTTTACTGTTGTTTGGATCAATATGGATCGAATTCTCGCCGGTGTCGGATAGACAAGAATAAGTTGTGTTCAAAAAATGTATTCTTTAACTTGCAATACTTTTCTTTCGAGTTGTAAAATAGAGTCTTACTTATACCAGAATCTGCGACTTTTACATGAATAATGAAGTGTCAGAAGTTGCTTTACCGTTCCATGTACACAAATGTTCCCTAACATGGACATTAGACTGGCCCTTAAAAATGGATTTCAAAATACCGGGCGGAAAAAGATTCGTTTTGGTCCCAATAGATATGAAAAAAAGTTTGGCAGCGATCGGACTACATTTCGTGGACGCGCGCTCACCCTCAAAATCGAAAATTTGAAATGTAATATCCAACAAAAGTATGTTAAATGTTGGTTTGGTATTCCCTTAAAGGATTTAAAGAGAAAACCACTTAAAATTTTTTTTTTTTAATTTTAAAGATTTAATCCGAATCTCATCCCATATACTGGCAGTATATTTAAAATGTTTGCACTTTGGGGCGAGAGCGCGTCCACTAAATGTAGTCCGATCGCAGCCAAACATTTTATTATATCAATTGGGACCAAAACGATAGTTTTGCCGCCCGGTCAAAGCAAAAATCAGAATCTCATACATAGTAAAAATTCTTCAAAAAAATAAAAAAAAAAAATTTGGAAAATTGACCCCTTTTATATAATTCTGGGCAAGTTTACGCTCAAAATAAGACACATTTATATTAAAAATGTTGCTATGATATTCTCCTAAAATGATATAAAAAGAATTAACAAATAAAATTTTTTTGTTAATTTTTAGAGATAAAATTCGTAACTCATCCCCCTCATTTTCAATACATTTCAAATTTTCGATTTTGAGGGCGAACGCGCGTTCACTAAATGAATTCCGATCCCTGCCAAACTTTTTTCATATCTATTGGGACCAAAACGAATCTTTTTCCGCCCGGTATTTTGAAATAAAAAAAAAAAAGTTAGTATAAGGGCCAGTCTAATGGACATACTCGCACGGCGGAAAATGTAAAAAATTCTAAAGTTATAAGGCAATTTTTGGAACAGAGAATATGGCAAACTTTCTTTTTTGTAAATTGCGTTGAACAACTTTACAGAAAAATCAAACATAAGAAACTATTTTGTTTGATTTAAAGGTAAACAACAACATCTTTTAGGAAAACCTAAATTTTTTCCCAAGCTCAAACAGTTCTTTAAAATGTTTTGCTGAAAGAAAACTCGTGGTATCTCTTGTGAATAGACCGCTGTGTTCTCGTATTTACTGTATTTCAGATTTTCAATATCATCACTCTTTTAAAAGTTAGTATCCAAAAACAATATTATCAGCTTTGCTCTCACTTTCTCAAAAATATCACTTTTTTAAACACAATTCTGGTCCGAAGATCAGTCTCAAATCGCAAAATGTTTGCGAAAGTGAAAATGGAACCACGTCTTTACATGAATGTAAGAGATGGGACCCGCTATGCTCTGCTATCAATGTTCCCAAACTTGGGTGATACCGCTTATTCACGATTACGTAGAATACATTCGAATATGTGTGAAAATCACAAAGGCCGCCCTCTTTCCGAAAGTTTTCAGCAAAAAATTGAATTATTCCCAAAAATTTTCTTAAAAATTTTGCGATGTGATGCGTGCGTAGACAGACAAAAAGGAAAAGAAGAGATTTTTGGAAAATGTTTCAAATATCATAACACTTCACTCTAACGGAAACGATTTTCCTCCGCAAAAATTTTTTATATTAATTAAGCTGCATTAAGTGATTTTATTATAAGGATAGAAATTGTTGGAATGAAAAAGGTACACAGAGTGCAAAAGTATGTAACAGGGAGAAGGAATCATTCTCGACCCTATAAAGTATATATATTCTTGATCAGCATCAACAGCCGAGTCGATATAGCCATGTCCGTCTGTCTGTCCGTCCGTCCGTATGAACAAGAAGATCTCAAAGATGGCAAGAGATAGAGGTTTGACATATATGGGACAAATGCTGCTTATACTTGCAGGCAGATCCAGTTTATTTTCAATTTTTGCCACGCCCCCTCCCGCCCCCGCAATTTCGAAAAAACGTCATTTCTCCCACAGTATTCTAGTTAGGGATAGTTAGTCATTAGCAATATGTATCGATTTGCCAAAGAAATGATAAAGATAGGATGAGCGGTTGTCAAGTTATAAGCAAATAAGTGAAGAGTCTGTCTGTCTGTCTGTCTGTCCGTCTCTGTTCGAGCTGAAACTTTGCACGAAGTCTTCTTTTTACTGCACACTGCTAATATATCGGAACCGGATCGGATGACTATCATCTTAGAAAGTTACATAGGAAATATCGGTTAAAGGGGGTTCTTAGTGACGAAAAGTACTTGTCTGTTTTTTAATGTTAACGCCTCCCAACTCAGCGATTATTAATATTATATGCTTTCACACAGATTTGCAAGTTTTTGTTCAAATCAACCGACTTTATCTTGTAGCTGTCATAGGAACCTTCGTGCGGAAAATGGTTTTAGTTAGAAAAATTGTTGATTTTATTGCTAGAGTTCTCAAACTTTGCGAAGCTTCGGCACAGACGATGTTAGCTTGGCCTTCTCGTTTTTTTTTATGAAATCGATTAATTTTTCAAGTTTAAAAACCGATTTGACTCGGCATGTGTATGTGCCAGTGGTGCCACCTTAACACATGTATATTCAGTGTAATTAATGATTTCAATGTTTTGATTGCCGCCTCTGTGTGGCTGCCGTTGCCCTTCTCTGACTGACAAACAATGCCTTTAAAAATATTACGCAGTCGTTGCACTTACAATAAAAATGATTACGCTTTCCGTTGTCATGTATGCATTCCACCCTCCCAACATCCCCACTAACTTGCTCAACATTGAAGTCTTTGACAGTTTTGTCCACTGTAATAATAGTGAATAACTTGCCACATGAATTAAAATCAATTAGTGGCGCACCTTTATTTCGAGCTAAACTCAAAACACATTACTGTAAAAGATAAATATAACTATGTACACAAAAATAATAATAATAATCAATTTTATAATTTGAATTTAATTATTTTTAATTTTATATTCTCTTAATATTAATTCAATTCTTCATCATTCATTGCATTATCTACTTTTGTGAATAGTGTTATACGGGGGTGCCACAGAAATTACTAGCGATTTTCGTATAAACGCTTGCATTTTATATTCAAACGATCGAATTTATATGTAAAGAGGCACCAAAAAGCGCGCCTACTAGATCAGATGGAATGATTGAGCGATTTGGAATCAACTACTCAAATCTACTTGGCTTTGTATAGTCGGTTTCAATTCGCTTTATTTTCGCCATCTTCACATATAAATTCAAGCAGTTTTAATATAAAATGCAAGCGTTTATGCGAAAATCGCTAGTGATTTCTGTGGCACCCCCGATAAACTTTAAGTTTTCGTACTTTTTACACTAGGATGTTCAAGTAAAATAAATCTAAAATAAATCTAAAGCGAACAATATAAGGTTAAATGACCAAAAAATTACAGATTTTACATTTGGGGTTTACATCGCTTTCAAAAATGAAAAGTATGGTACTTTAGTTCTTAGGCCCAATAAGTTTGTCCATGTCTGTGCGTATGAACAAACATATCTCAGATGAGTAAAGGTAGACTCAAAAATTTTGGTATGTTAATTTTGAATTATTGCTCGGCTCCGCCTGATACCCCGCGCAATTGAGAAATCACATTGAAAAAAGCAAGAGAGGGCGGATAAGCTGAGATCGTTAGTAGCAGCTGCAATTATACAAAATATTTGGCAGGTACAGCACAGATGGCAGTGGGCCGTTGTCGACTTTCATACTTTTTGTACCCTTGCAAAGGGTATTATAATTTTTCCCAGAAGTTTGCAACGCATAGAAATATTCATTTCCGACCTTATAAACTATATATATTCTTGAACGGGGTGACGATCTGAGTCGATTGAGCTTTGTCCGTCCGTCTGTCTGTCCGTCTGACGTCTGTCCGTCTGTCTGTTTCTTCGCAAACTAGTCTCTCAGTTTTAAAGCTATCGAGCTGAAACTTTGCACAGAGTCTTCTTTTTACTGCACACTGCTAATACCGACCGGATCGACGACTATATATTATAGCTGCCATAGGAACGATCGGTCGAAATGGGTTATAATAAAAAAAATTTTTTGTTTTTAATCTAAACGTTCTCATACAGATATTATAAATATACCTTTTACACATTTTAAAATTTTTGGTCATAATCGGATGACTATATCTTTTAACTGTCATAGAAACTATCGGTCGTAAAGTAGGTTTTAATGAGAAAAACTTTTTTTTTAATTTTAACGTATCTCACTTTAGCGATTCTAATATTGTTACGAGTCAAGGCTGCAAACCTCTAAAATTTTGCAGAAGGTTCGAACCCGTTGTAAAACTTAAGGTTCGGTTCGCGGACCGGTTCTCGGATCTCCTGAACCCAAGGTTTTGGTTCGAACCTCGGATCACTTGAACAACAACTTGAACAGAATAGTTTTCTTTTATAAATACTAATTTGTTCAAATAATATTCTATACTTCAATAATGCTACTTAAATTGTCAAATTCAATCAACTTTTACAACTTTTGATCACTGCTAAGTTTAAGTTAATAAGCATTATATCTTCTAGGAGGTGTTGACCTACCTTCACTACCTCTTAGAGCAGAAAAATCAAACTTAAGTTTTGAAAAGGCCCGTTCAACCTGATACCTGAGTTGCTGGAACAGCAATTATAGTTAAGTCAATTTTATTTTTATTATTATTATTATCATTTATTTTATTATTAAGTCCTCGTTTTTTGACCTTTCCAAAATTTAATTGTATGTATGTTCTCTTGGACAATTGTCCAAGGAATCTATAACATCATTTACAGATTTTATATTTATATTTGTTCATTGCTTTCTATGGTTTTTATAAACTTCTCTTCTTTGCAATCAAAAGTTGATTCATTTAAAAGTGAATTAAGAATCTCTTCAAGAATTAATTTTTGGAGCTTCAGAAGAAGTTAACAAAGTTGAAAAACTCGGGGCTAAGAGCACTTTAGCCAATATCGGCACTAAGCTTATAATAAAGGAATGTTTATCGAAAAGAAAAGCCAGAGGAATTAAAATCACAGTACAGTAGTAGTAACTGTGAATCCTGAAGTTTTCAATTCAAACGATTTTAGGTGGAGCTTCTTTAAAGAACTCTGAATACATAAACTTTTAATTGTTAGTAAACGTTCGCTCATCTTCGCGTCACACAGTCGAGCAATATTTTTTTTTAATTTTTTCTATAAGCAAAAGATATTATAAGCTGTGAGTACGCAGAAGTATGGGAACTCTATAGAGTAGTATACTAATGTCAAACTAAAATTCACTAAAAAAATTCGTTATTTACTAAATTTAGAGTTTTTGCAGCACAACGAACAGTTATTACACAGTCCCCCTGAAATCTATTAAGGTTACTTGTTCATAATCCAAATCAAGAAATGCGTTTGATGCACATGAGCATCAGTTGCATTACTGTTCTGCTCTGCAGTTGTCATTCAATAGTTCTCCTGCACGATCCATACTCGCTTCTTTATTGACGTTGATAGTATAAATTTGACCTAGAGAAATGTCGCAGGATTGGAGAACGAAATTACAAGCAATTTCTATATTTCCCTGTAAGTGTCGTTGGAAGAACTACATAATATTATATGTTGAACCGAACCTAATTTTTTTAAAAAGCGGTCCGGTCCGGGTTCAGGTTCGAGGGGTCACAAATATTAGGGGTTCGGTTTTTGGTCCGGTTCGTCGGACCCAAAAAACCCGAACCGAACCGGTTCTTAGGGGTTCGGTTCAGGACCGGTTTTATTTTTTTTTTTTCCTTCCCCCAAAAATTTTTTTTTTTTTTTTTTTTCTGTTAAAATTTTTTTTAAATTTTTAAAAACCCACGGGTGAAACCAAAAGTGGAATATTGTTTATGCCTCTGGTCTATGCATTATCTGACTTATCAGGATCAAATTGAATCAGTTTAGAAGCAGATTCTGATTTTTGCCCTTAGCGACCTAAGCTGGCAAACCTCCATCCATCTATTGTACTTCCCTATACACAGAAAGTATGTTTAATTGACATTCCTTAACTTAAGTCCAGAAGAATTTTTCATGCTGTTATTTTCGTTCACAAGACTTCCTGGTGACCCCCCTCAGTTACCTTTGCCTTGCTTATAATGAACACTATAACCTTTTTTTTCGACAGATTACTCTAACTTAGACTTAAGCGAGAGCGTAAGTTAAGGTCGGCTCGATATACCCGTTACTCATGAGAAGAAATGTTTAATAGCGATCCTGTGTTCCTTATTTAGCTCCACTATTTTATATCCGATCTTGATGAAAACTTCAGGGATTATAGTTATCACGAATATAAATTTAAGTTCAAATATGAACATGATATCTTAGAAAATGTGGGAGTTGTTCAACCTTTTTTATTGTGCGGGTGGGGGTGGGCTTGGCAGAAATTTGAAACATACTTGATAAGCGTGCAGACAATACAAGGCTACATGTCAAATTTGGTTGTTTTAGCTTTTCTAGTCTCTGAGTTCTAGGTGTTCATACAGACAGACGGACGGACGGTCAGACGGACAAGGTTGATACTGATCATGAATTTATATACTTTATATGGTCGGAAATGATTCCTTCTGCTTGTTACATACATTTGCAGGACTTTATTATACCCTTTTTATTCCACTAGTAACGGGCATAAATAAGGAGTAATTGCCATTCATTCGGATCACTCGGACCACTTCTGCTGTGAGTTTAACCTTAGTTGGCATTTTGCAATAAATTTGTTTCCCCGGCTCAGAGTTGGTTGTTAACTGGATTTGAATTGGAATTGTTCTCTCATATTTATATGTATTAAACTAACCTCTAAATAAATAAATAAAAACATTTCGCATAGGATGAAGCAAGCTGTGGTTTTAAAAAAATATTTATGCATGTTTCAAGTGAAATATTGTGGCTTCCATCATTAAATACCACTAAACCTTCACTTCGCCAACAACTGTATGCGCTCTCACTTTTCTAATTTACCTCCACCCACACATCCGAATTTAATTGAAAATATTCCACATATCCAAATTACTTAGTTGATTGTTGCACTGATAGTTGTGGTTTCTGTTTTTGCAATATCGGAGGTTAAAATTAATTAAAATAATAATACTCGCAAATTGCAGGGGCTACCGAACGAATTGTACACTGTCATTAGTTGGAATTTCGCACTTGGACCAAGGGTGTTATTGTACTAAGGATTTAAAGAAGCGAAGTGATAATGTTGAATCAATGAACCGCATCCCTACTTTGTATATTTATATATTTCCATTCTGTCGAACGTGACCTTCGTCCAAAAAAAAAATTTAAAAAAAGTAAAAATAAAACTAAAGTTTTATTCGTTTGTTGCTTTGTAGCTCTCAGCAAACACTTTAATTAGTGCTTAAGTGTAGCAGGAGAAATTCGGAAATATGAGGTCCCCCTACCCAACCAACACCGCAGTTCATTCAACAAAGAGAAAGAGAGAGAAACTTAGAGCTGAGTGCAGCAGCAGCGCTGCATTCAGCTCCTACTTCAGGTACAGACTATATTATAGTAGGGCTTGCCCGACTTTTTTACTTGTTAAATAAAGATTTATCTATGTCGATACGTGACATGTCGAATATGACATTTTTTTCCCAGTAAATCAGTTTTAAACCGGTTGGTTTTGAACCGAGAAAACAATAAACGCTCTTTTTCCAACATACAATCCTAATTTTAAGTTAAGATATTATTATTTAGATTAAATTTAAATTTTGAACAGGATTAAGAATTTACTAAATTGTTTTCCTTAAACTATGTTGGTGCTAAGTTTTCGGAGCACTTACTTCTTCGATTTGCTACACACTGATATCAAATGACCTTTTTCAATGTCGAACGTGATATTGAAAAGTGGACAATAGCAAGCTAAATATAGCTATTTATAAATATATAAATATTGAAAAAAATTAGTTGAATTTGAATGTTTCTGAACTATAAAATGATAACGTAAAGATTTTTGAAGATCATTGATTTTGTAGGTCTCGGTAAATTTGTTTTTGGAAATGCCCATTGACATATGAATGAGGTAGTAAGGGCTCGAGGTTCAAAGTGTACAAAATGTCATTTATTTGCACTTTTGTTAAGATTTGAAAAAATCCTCATATCTAGCACAACAGACGAAAGTTCGCTGCAACCGAGCAACGAGCGGGAAAAGAGAGAAACTGAGAAAGAAGGTTGCTTATATGTTCTTATGAAAATAAGGGGTTGAGGGGAAAAATAAACGATCTGCCAGTGTTTTTGTATAAGGATACCATTTGGGTGGTTTCGCTTGAATTTTGCTGATTATTTGTATTTGATAATGTGCACAGCTCTTTTTTCCAGTCTATCACTTAACTAGACAGAAATAATTTTTGAGAGAGAGTTGGAGAGAGTCTTGATTGGAATAGTTAGAAGGTAGTTGTCAGGAAATCATAGGGAAATCTTTATATATTATAGGATAAGCCGCCCGTATAGTCATATGTTTTCTCTCTTCTCTTTCTCTCCAAGTGAAGGCTTTGTTAATGGCAGTGAATCATTTCATGTGTGTCTGACAGCCACGAGCACACACACACACACACACAACAGACAAAAGTCAGTTTTATCTTTATACACTTGAAAAGTGTATTATAATTTTGCCCAGAAGTTTGCAACGCATAGAAGGAAACGACCACAAAAAGTATAAATGTTGATCAGCATGACGAGCTGAGTCGATTAAGCTTTGTCCGTGTCCGTCTGCTGTTTCACGCGAAGTAGTCCAGTTTTAGAGCTATCGAGCTGAAACTTTGACAAGTCTTCTTTTACTGACGCTGCTAATAGCGGAACCAACCGGATCGGAGACTACTTTGTAGTGCCATACAAATGTTCGTTCGGTGGGTTTTAGTAAGAAAAAGGTTTGTTCTAAATTAAAACACGGTCAGGATAAATTGAATGTTTTTAAGGATTTGAAGTGGTCGAGTCTAACCGTGAGACAAGCTATTTGGGTATCAAAACTTCGGTACAGACGAAGTTAGCTTTGCCTTTCTCGTTTTATTTCTTGTGGTTCTTCAAATATTTTTATACCCTTGCAAAGGGTATTATAATTTTGCCCAGAAGTTTGCAACGCATAGAAATATTCATTTCCGACCCTATAAACTGTATATATTCTTGATCAGGGTGACGAGCTGAGTCGATTGAGCTGTGTCCGTCCGTCTGTCTGTTTCTACGCAAACTAGTCTCTCAGTTTTAAAGCTATCGAGCTGAAACTTTGCACAGAGTCTTCTTTTTACTGCACACTGCTAATATGTCGGAACCGGCCGGATCGGATGACTATATCTTATAGCTGCCATAGAACTATCGGTCGAAAAGTGGGTTTTTGTGGAAAAACTTTTTGTTTTTAAGGCTATCGTCTCCACTTCAGCGATTATTAATATTATACGCTTTTACACAGATTTGAAAGTTTTCAAAATCGGATGACTATATCTTAAAGTCATAGGAACTATCGGTCGAAAAGTGGGTTTTATGAGAACAATTTTTTTGTTGTTAATGTTAACGTGTCTACTTAGCGTTTATTAATATTATACGCTTTCAGATTTGGAAGTTTTTCTCAAAATCGGATGACTATATCTTATAGCTGCCATAGGAACTATCGGTCGAAAAGTGGGTTTTTATGAGAAAATTTTTTTTGTTTTTAATGTTAACGTGTCTACATTAGCGATTATTAATATTAAACACTTTCACAAGATTTGGAAGTTTTTGTCAAAATCGGATGACTATATCTTTAGCTGCCAAGGAACTATCGGTCGAAAAGTGGGTCTTTGTGAGAAAATTTTTTTGTTTTTAATGTTAACGTCCCCCACTTCAGAGATTATTAATATTATGCGCTTTACAAAGATTTGGAAGTTTTGGTCAAAATCGGATGACTATATTCTTTAGCTGTCATAAGGAACTATCGGAAGAATGGAATAGTGGGTTTTATTTAAAAAATAAAAAAAAAATTTTAAAAATTGATGGTGGAATCTTTATAAGAATTATCTCTGACATTTACCTATTGAAAATAATTTCATTTAAATGTTTACCGCGACTACTCCATTCGGATGATCCAATTTTGGATCACTCTTTCCAGCATTGCTACGGGTATCTCGAGAATTTCGCGAGTAATGTTGTTTTTCATGTCTTAAATCGTAGCTGGCTCATCGACGAAGTCTTTTGACTTCGTTGACAGGTCCGGAACGCGAAAAAGGCTGCTCACCGAAATGATTTCTCAATGACTCCATTGTTTCGCGCGCTGTATGTGCAGTAGCATAGTCATGCTGAAACCAAATGTCGCCGACATCAAGGGCTTCAATTTCAGATAACAAAAAGTCACTCACCATGATGTTAGCGCTTGCCATCGACGGCGAGTTCTGTCCGGCCTCATTTTTAAAGGAATGGTTCATATTTGTGGATGTAATGGTGTTTGAGAGTATCTTCGGGATGCTCATCAACCTAAACGTGTTGACGTATCCATTTACCCAGAAATTTACCTCGTCACTGAACAAAATTTTGCGAGAAAACAGCGAATCTTCATTTAGCTATTGCAGAATAGAATGGCATAGCTGGCACTCGAATGCTTTCAATAATTAAATTTTGTTGTAGATAGGGTGATCATTAAAGGGGACATTTGTTGTACGGAAAAATGTATGGCCATACTGATACCCCCTTATACGATGAATTTATGTGTAAAAAGGCAAACAAAAAATTTTTTTGTAAAACAATTTTTAGGTAGTTGGCGTAGACTTGGTTTGAAGTCATAACATTTAATAATAAGGTACCATGCAAAAATAATATTTTATATAACCAAGAAAATACAATGTATAAATAATATATACTTAATATGTATATATTTTGGCAAAATCGTACATTAGTGAAAAATTTCTACTATTCTGCGCTGTTCACTTCTAGATGAAAGCAAGTCTGAACTGTTGTGCTGGACATCGCGCTTGCGGCCTTTCCTACACATTGTCTATCTTTACAGTGCTGCTTATAAATAAACTATACACTAGCGTCCATTTGATAATTCCCAAACCTTGAAGACCTAAAAATAATGCATATTGCTATTACACACTAAAGAGAGAATCAAGAATTTTCGTGCTCAAATCAGGAATTTTTTTTTTTCGTTTTTACATCAAGAACGAAATTTTCTTAAATCCAAAATTTTTTCCTTGAAATAAGAATTTAATTTTTATTCTTGAACTTTTAACAGAGCGTATCGTTCTAGACCGAAACAATATAAAATTAAGAGCCTTTTTTTAAGACCGAATCGCTCTGCTTTTGTTTGAGTGTACTGTGGGCCAAAAATACCGGGAATTTGTTCATAAATCAAAAAATCTTTATTTATTCTTGTTAATTTATTTAATTTTACTCAAATTAGTCTCTTCCGAATGCATTACACATGTGGCAATGTTTTTTTTTTTCAAATTTTAAAAACATACTTCGAAGTCCTCTTCCGGTATAGTCTTCAATTGCTTCTTCGTTTCGGGATCTATCCCTTTATTTGTATTATTTGTTTATAACTTCAATTATCTTTTAAACTATAAAAGTCTCCACATTTTTGAAAACATCATAATTTATATTTTGCTCAGGGCAACAAATTGTTTACCCTTAGAAGCTATATCATGGGGGTTAACACTGAAAAAATTTATATATAAAATTTAGCAACAATTACTTAATATGATTAAAAAATTGAAAATGTATTTAATTTTGATTTAAGTATATACAGTTAAATACAGCAATATCTACACGAGACCTGTCCGATAGACGAAACCTAAGGATTATTTTTTGATTATTTTGCAAAGTTGTCAAGATATACACCATGTAAATTTAACTCACACTTGGGCTTTATAGGCTTGTCTTCGTACAGTTTCTAAAAAAAAGTTGTAAATTTTTCACAGCTCCTTCTTAAATAGTCTAAATGGGATCTGTAAATTTATTTTTGAGCAAACACTTATTGATTACAAAATAATCATTATGTTTTGAGTTTATTTGCCGGTGCTTGATTTCGGCGTTATAAATGCTTTTATCGGCAACTTTGCATTAAATTTAGAATTTTTGCTAATAAAGCTAGATTTTAAGTGCGATTTTCACCAAGAAAAAATTAGGTAAAATTAATTTTATTGCTGGTCACTAAAGACTTATCTATTAATAATAAAAATACAACGCCACATAATTTATTCAAATCCGTTGAAGAATATAGAAGTTTTTGGCATTTAAGTAAAAAATTTAAGGTTTCAAGTTCATTCAAATTGACTTAGTTTGATTGTTTTTGTGTTCATTTGCCTGTTCTGCGCTTACTTTCGAGGCCACAGGACATCTGCTTCCATTATCCACGAAATGGTGTCATCCCAACTCCTACATGGTGCTCAAGCTTCCTATATGTCCTGGTCAAGCTGTTTGTTGCATCAGTAAAATATTGTTGCGTCTTTGATAAATTCATTCATGTTAGCAAATCCTCCATATTTTTACAACAATCCGACTTAATTGTCATTTCGCTCATTCAGGTAATATCCCAGTTTTGCATTTATTGTGTTAGCTCCAATAAATATTGCGTTCTAAAATTTTCTTGGATAGCACATTTCGGAGTCTGCGAGGTTTATAATGATACAAAATATTTTTGGTATATCTTCTGAAGCTGTTTCTGTTCTGTCTTTAAAAAAAGTTCAGCTGCCAAAGAAGTTCTTCCAGAGAGGGCTGCTGGGAGAGTGTTAATAACAGTATGTCACAAAATTTCACTCAATTAATAATACTCTCCAAAAGAGGTATGTTTACTTAATTGTGAATATAGTTTCTTTTCATCCGATTTTGGACAGAGGGCAAAAAGTGTCGTAAGAGATACCAATCGTCAATATCTGAGACCGAGCAATTTTTATGGTAAGATTGAAAAAACTTAATAAAAGGCAGCAAAAAAATAAAAATTATCAAAATTTGTTCAAAAACCCAACTTTGGTGCCATAACTCGTCATTTATGATTGTATTTTAAACAACTGGGTTTGTTTAAGAAAATTTTATTATCTTTATACATATCGGTGGACTAAAACCAGAGAAAATGGCATTTTAGTAGACCTACCTTTTTTCAAAACACTAAAATTGAAAATATAGCGATATCTCAAGAACCGTTCTACTTTTGACATATCTGAGAGCAGATTTGAATTCAGCGTGATATTTTACATACGGATCAACTATTTAGAAGCCGGGATCAAAAAATTGTTGAATAGTGTAATTGAAGATTAGCTTGATCTGCCTGGAAGTATAAGAATTACCTATTTTTGTATGTCATATACATCCGAAACCTACATCTATTACCATTTCTTAGATCTGTTTGTTCATATGGACAGACAAGCAGAAGGACGTGGCTATATCGACTCGGCTGTTGATGCTTATCAAGAATATATATATATATACCTAGGGTCCAAGATGATTCCTTCTGGCTGTTACTTACTTTTGCACAAACCTAATATATTCTGTTTACCTTTGGTACAGAGTATACTATATAAAGGGAGTTTTCAGTTTCGATATGCAAGCAATCTAGAGACTTGGATTTTATTCTAAGAACATTTCAAACATTTTCTGGGGTGTTCAAGCTGGAAAATATAAATGCCACACTATAAATAGCTGCTTACATATAAAAAGTCTTGCGGTATATTTATTGAATTTTCAATTGTTCATAAAATTGGTTATAATAATGCGATTTAAGTCAAATATGCGCCGTTTTGTTCGATGACGAGTTCCCAACGAGATGCCAACTTCATAATGCCCCTCTTATAGAAGCTCGCTTTCCTATTGGCAAAAAACTCGGAGAGCCAATTTTCACAGGACTCTCTTGTGGCCAACTTCCGACTACCAAGCTCGTTCGCCATGGACAGAAATAGATGGTAATCACTTGGTGCGAGATCCGGACTATACGGTGGATGCAAAAGAACCTCCCATCCGAGCTCCCGGAGCTTCTGGCGCGTCACCAAAGATGTGTGTGGCCTGGCGTTGATGGAAGACAATTCGGCCTCTGTTGAACAAAGATGGCCTCTTCTGCATGAGTGCTGCATTCAAGCGGTCCAGTTGTTGGCAGTACAGGTCCGAATTGAGCGTTTGGCCATAAGGGGAGCAGCTCATAGTGGATGATTCCCTGCCAATCCCACCAAACACACAGAAGAACCTTCCTGGCCGTCAATCCAGGCTTGGCCACCGTCTGGGCAGCTTCACCGCTTTTCGACCACGACCGTTTGCGCTTCACGTTGTCGTAAGTGACCCACTTTTCATCGCCAGTCACCATCCGCACGGTCTCTTTTCGATTCAGAAGCGATTCGCATGCCACGGCATGTTTTTTGTGACATACTCGAGCTTCTTTGAATCCAAGCTTCAAATTTTATAACGGTTTGATGACCAGCCATGGCCGATGCACGGCTGCTTATCCGGTCTCTTTCGATCAATTCAGCGATTTTAACGAAATTCGACGACAGGCCTTCGGAACGTGGCGCATCTTCGATCACCTCTGCACCAGAACGAAAACGTTGAAACCATCGTTGGGGGGTGGAAATGGAAACTGTATCTGGTCCATAAACTGCACAAATTTTATTGGCAGCATGAGATGCATTTTTGCCTTTATCGTAGTAGTACTGTAAAATATGCCGTATTTTCTCTTTATTTTGCTACGACTAAAAACAAACAACAATAAATCAAACACGTGTTAGAGCGTGAAAAGGGCTTTCCAAAAAGCTCTAGCGTGAACCGATGCGACGAATACAACTAGAACTACGCGCTTGCAAAGACAAGCTTGCGGAAATACCGCAAGACAACCTTTTTTGACAACCTTATATATACTTAACCCTATGTTTAATCACGGGATCTATCCACTGGACCTATGATTAAGAGCAGCAAAATAAATAATCTTTCCAATCTTTTTAAAAGGAGACCCTTATGGCTAGACATTAGGGGGCACTAGTAATGCCATCGACAATTTTTTCCAAGAATTGCATAAAATTCTTTAATGACCACGTTTGTAGGTCACTTTTGCGAGCGATCTGGCTCTTATTAAGAACTCTCCCTTTATTTCTTACTTTAACTAAAGATGTGTGTTTAGTTACATCAGAGTATGTAAATATAAAGAAGGAATACACATTGCCTTACACGCTGCACATTAAGTGTCACCAACCGGATGCCTTTTCAAATGGTGTGTCTGACCCTTGTTAGTAACCCTAAATAAATTTAATGTTAAAAAGAATGATAGGTTTATGATGTGTGTACTGAAAATGTTATCCAATGCTGCATATGGCTTGAAGTCTCGCCTCATGTTCATGTTTCAACAAGAATTGTTTGGTTCGGTTCACAGTAAAATAGTATCTGAATATCAGGACTCAACCGTTTCGGTTATAAGTCTTTTCGCAGCCATGCAAAATACATTTTACAATCATACCATTACACCGATAAAATCTGCACTTGCAGCTGGGGCCACCTTACTCTTATTAGAACTACTTTTTCGACCGATCCTATGGCAGCTATATGCTGTGGCTATCCGATTTGAATCAAACTTACCAAAATTGTGTGGTATCATATAATATGTATTGATCAATAAGAAGTTTGAGAGCGATAGCTTTGAAAACCAAAAATTTTTTTTACTTAGACGATTTTTCAAAACCTTTTGTATGGCATCTATACTATATAGTTGTCCGATTTTCATAAGACTTGGTGGAATTTTGAGAAAGCACAGAAAACTTTTAAATCGAGGTTTGGGGACGATTTTGTTGAAAACAAAATAGTTTTGTTCACTAAGACTATATTTTCAACTGATCGTTCCAATGTCAGCTTTATGCTAAAGTCATTCGATCCGGTCGATTCCGACCGACTTCGTGCAAAGTTAGGTTAAGATTATTTTAAAACTGATGGAGGAGATAGCATAGACATAGACGGACGGACAGACGGACATGACTGTATCGACTCAGCTCGTCATTACAAACATCCGGATAATTTTAATATACCAAGGCTATAAAAATACAAAAATAGTTTTAAATATGTTAAGGGGAGTGATGGAGGGTAGGTGGGAGTGGGCGGATGGGTTTTGGTAAAGGAAGAGGTGGGGGAATGGGATAGTCTTTTTTCTGAAAAACGTAAAACCTAAAATTTATTTTTATTCATACCGAGACTGGAACTCAGGACTTCAGGGTCTTAAGCACATTCAGGGCTCGCATGACGGCATAGAAAATCTAACATAGAAGCGCACTTTGCTGCGTCCTCAACATTTCACTCAGATATTAGTCAGCTGATTGCTGTCATTTTGGCTCTCTGAGACATTTTTTGCCTTTTTTAGTAATTTTTGTGACTATGTCCGACTCCTTCTAAACAACTTGATTTCCTATGTCGACATTTCCTATGAAATCTCTAGAGATTTTCGTATAAACGATTGCTCTTTGAACTAAACTGGGACTACTTTATTTGCAAAGTACCAATAATCAGACATTCTACTAGATTATGTGGAACCTCTAGAGATTTCTGGAACACACCCGAATGAATGTTCTCTTTGTTTGTTCTCTCAGGATGAGAGGCGTTTCAAAGTTTGCTTCTATGTTAGATTTTGTTTGGAACACTATTTTACTATTACAATGAACTATTTTATTGTGCGAAGTGACAAAAATAAGACCGGCTACTAGATTATTTGGAAGAAAAACCGTTCGCATCAAATCTACTTGGCTTTGAGTAGGCGGTTGCAAATCGGTCAACTTTCGACATCTATCATCATCCCTTAACATATAAATTCAAATCAGCTCTAATATGAATTACTAACGGTTATACGAAAACCTCTAGAGACTTCTGGGACACTCACGTATATATATTCTCTATAGATCAGAGGTGTCCATAATAAGCTTACGGCCAAATGGTAAGCCAATAAAAATGAATGAACTAAGAGAATCACAAGTAATATGATTTTGTCTGGGCGAGTGTGTGTGCTCGTGGCTGTCTGCCAAAATCAAAATCTTCACTCAGAGAGAAAGAGTAGAGAGAACACATGAAGTTGTTGTTGAACTACGTCAGCATTTCTGTGTGATTCTGTGCATTTCTTAAGTTTGTGTTGCCATTGAAAGAAATATATTCGTTGACAAACTGCGTATGACTTGTTAGGATTTCTAATATAATTTCATCGTACTTCTTCAATTTTATTCCCTTCTCGCCATTTTTCCATAGGTCCGACCACGTAGCAGGTTCACATCTCAATTTCAAATAGGTTTCAACAATCAACGCAAACGCCATCCCCCCCTTGGGCAACAAGTAATCCCACTAAGTCGAAATCCATTGAAAGCTATTTGGTGTCAATTCGGGCAATCGCCAAGTGATAAAACCGTTTCCGATGCGAATTATTACGGCAATATGAGCGGCAAGCGTAATCAGCAAGCCACACGCACTCATCCTCACGTCTCACACATGCACACCCACCCGCACACTTGCGGGCTAGACGGTCTTAGGAGTTTCAGGAGTTGGCCACTAATTTAGCTACCTTCCTACCAACCTTCCTGCGACAGTCTAAATCGAAGTGTTAAGTTGACTGTAAACGTTACATTCGATTAAATTCGGCTAACCTCGGCTCGTCATTGCCCCCCCCCCCACACCCAACTAAAACTGCGGCAGAGACACAAACAGAGTCGACGGCAGAGCAGCACAGCACAGAGGCAGAGACTGAGGCTGTGTCGGCCACATTGACCTAATTCCACAGTTCGTCAGCCCCTGGCAATGGGTTTAACAGCAACATTCTCTTGGCTGTTAAAGCATCAAGAGAGTATTTCCCACAAAAACTAAGCTCGGCTGCCGAACTCACGAGCTTGGCTTCGGGTGGTCCTTATACCGGGGTCCTTATACCGAGACCGAGTCGGAGCGCCAGTACTGCTGCTGTCAGTTCTTTGATGATACTCCAACAGCACGGACGTGTACGCGCGTGCTTCAACCGAAACTGCCGTAGCTAATTTACCGTTGTCGTCTCCGTCTCGTTGGCTTTCCCACGGAAAAGCCGAATCAAAAGCGAGGGCGGTACGCCTGGCATCCCTCGTGGCCAAACTCAAATTTGCACGTGCGTTTTTTACGTGTGGCCAAACGCAAGGAATTCCTTTGAGTGCGCGTGTGTTTTATATTAAAAAGCTTAGCGAGATCTAGTAATGCAAATGTCCAATCCTACCACTTCCCCCGTGCCTCATCCGTAATGATTAGCCTCCATTTTGTATGGCAACGCGGCAGTCGGAAAGTTTGAAGTATGCCACACACCCACCCGTGGTTCCGAGTCCATGTGAGCCTGCGGTGGTTTGCCGCATCGCTGATTTAACGTCGCTTTATTTCAATTTTGTCGCCCGTTTTGTTGGCCAACGAAGCGTTCAAGTGCCATTCTCTGAAGTGGCTCCCACGCATAATGCGTGCAAGTAACGCCATTGCGGTGACACTCACATCCGCATAGGGGGAAATCATACTGTTACATAGTTGTCTCTATAAAGACAGATAAAAGTTGACAGGGATCGCCTCATTAATCAAATGTGAAGTGCGTGAGGAGTGCTCGAGTTCACTTACGGCTCTGCCCCAGATAAGATAAATTAATAAAAAACCAAAGCGAAAACATCAGCTGGATCCTTAACGGTGAATACGCTTAAGTCAAGGGCAGGAATAGCTGGTAAACCAAATTTAAGCTGGCCATTTTTGAACGAGATTCGAGTGATGGGCACTCTAGTGACAGCTGCGACTCTGCCAGAGGACACTTGCAGTTTTGTTGTTTTCCACTTTTGTCTATTTCGTATGCTGCTGTCTCCCTCTGGCAGCTGGGAGCAAACAAAAATACCGATGCTCTACAAAAATTTAGTTAACGCTCTCAATTGTAGCATCCCTCACACTCATAACTGAAAGGGCCGTATTTAAAACTCAGAAGGTAGACTATTAATTTGGTTTTAGAATTTTGTCAGAAATAATCAAACAACATTGCGCTTATGTCTGCATCAAAGTTATCTAAATTGGTAAATTTTTTCCAAGCTCCCCAACTTACTGCAGTTGCAATCGAATTCAAGTAATTGCCCCCATATTAACTTCTAATTATGTCAAAGGTCCTTAACACCATATGATGAACCACACCCAAAAGTGCATTGTTTGATGGATCACCTTGTGGATTTTCATCGCTCAAAATGCGACAGTTTGACTTTGTAATAAAAGCTTCACAGGCAGGAGTAAATAGCCTCATCATCACTAAGAAAAAAATTATATTTTCCTCACATTAAAACAAACTCAAAATAAAGTAATCAATTAGACTTTGCTTGATGATTTGGCCATCAATTATGTATACAAAAATATCACCAGCTGTGCATTAAAATATTATTAGATACCCAAGAAATAAGCATTTTAGTATAAATATGCTTGATGTCTGCAGCATTTAAGATAGTAAGAATTTGTATTAAAATGGATTCGGAATCGCTCTATGCTTATATCTCTTGAGAGCAAGCTATTGCTCGTAGCTCATGACTCTCAGCTCCTGGCTCTTTGATAAGAGCCATGGCCTTAGAGCTGAGGGCCAGCAGTAAGCTCTCGGCTTTGAGATGAGAGCCTGAGCTCGATTCTTGAGCAAGGTCAGTCATCTATAGCCACCGGGGGCCAAAGTCACTTTTCAATTCACACCGCATGTTAGCCAAAGCCATGCATCACTGTGTGTCAGAGAGAGATAGGTATATTTTTCTGTCCTCTCCATTTGGCCTACCCTGCTCTTGAGCCGCAGCCAGCATTTGTAGTTTTGGTAAATCCTCTATACGGATTGGTCGGTACAGTCCAGGGACCTAGTATCAAATAATTATTTCTTAGAAACGGACAATTCTGTGGCTCTACTCTTTGTTGTTATCACTTTTGTCAGTTTCTTTTGGGCTCTCCAAAATGCGTGCTTATATAACCAATTGTATGTAAATCTCGAAACTGTCCCAATTTCATTTTACTCATTGAGAGAGCAACACCTTTTACCTTACCCTGGTTTACATTTTTTGACACTTTCCTTGAGTCCTAGCCAAAAAAAAACTGTTAGTACCTCTCCCCATGCTGCTGAATTGCCATTTGTCGTCATCCAAGATATCAAATTTGAATAATTGTTTTGTGTGTCCTTCTCCCCTGAGCAGATTGTCATTGGGTAAAAGCTGGAAAACAGATAGCAAAATTCCAAATAATTGAAAGCTTCACAGGTTTGGCGTATGAAGAGTAGACCTCCGGGGTATTGATTAAGCTTCATGTTCAGACCCACCCTTCCAATAGTTAAGTACAGATCCTGCACCCACATTTGGGAACTGTGCAAGAGTTGTTTGTGTCCGGTTGACAGGAGCATGTGTCATCGTGCGTAATTAAACATTCCAAAAGTCAAACCAAAATGATATCAAATGTTTCTCAGCCTTGTTCAAGTTTTAAGTGGTGCACTGTATTCGCTAGAGCTCTAGTCATGTCCTGGCCGAAACGAGCACAAGAAAGTTTACAAACGAATGACCAAAGACGAGTGGCCAAAGTGGATGTTGGACAGAAGTGGCAAACACTTGCAGTACACTTGTCAAATAAATTTTTAATTAAAACTCCAGTCCAGCTTGTCAGTTTTTTCAGCTGTCTCTGGCTGATGGAAAATTACATAATTGACGCTGATATTTAGCATGATGGATGCAGCGATGACAGCGCATCAGCTGACGAAAGTGGAGTAGTCATTAGTGGCGTCAGCGTCACTCTTATTTGGGACGTGGCGATTTATCATCGCTGATTACAATGCGTCAAAGATGTAGAAAAATTGGACCTGCGGGACAAAGTGAACTGCTCTTTTTCACTCAGAGGAAAATAGAGAAGTTCAGATGGATATGAAAATCTTGTTCCAAGGTGGAATTTCATTTTCCAAGTATCGTTATACATAACTTCGTACCAAAAGCTTTCATATCAAAAACAAGATCATCCAATTCAGAAGAAATAAAGTATGAATGCTCGTGAATGAAAAACTTCACAGATTTTACAAAAACTTCAGTCTTAGATAAGTGTGACACTAACTACCTTTTTATTTCGGTTGTTAGAATGAAATTAGAGAAAAAAATTATGTGAGAATAAATATTTATTCCTGTTCAGTTCGTTCTACTTTTCTAGTACACTCTGGCATTGCACCACAACCGCGACCAATTTATAACCATAAAAATAGAAGATGGCCCACAAATTCAATCGGCAGACCATTTCATGCCTCTTTAAATCTAAAATAACAGCGACATGGTAGCCAATCAATGGCAAATTGCAAAAATGAACAACACGAAATGCAATTTAAATGTGTGAAAAATTGCAGCTATCGCGAATTGTCGGCACAGGACAATTGCGAATAGCGTGTTTTTTTATACCCTGCATCAAAGTTGCAAAGGGTGTATACATTATGCGGTAATGCATGTGACAGGCATATAGATGACATACTAAAAAAGGATTGATTCGAAATATAATCTATTCTCATTTATGCCAGCTGTAGGTGGTTCCTGGATTTTCTCAAACCAAGCACGAAAGGATTGATTTTTAGTAAGATTTTTTTAATTTTGATGCAAGAACTCAAGGATTATTTCAGGTCTTTCGTACAAGTTTTATGTCCCATCAAGCAGGAATCGTACTGAAATAATAATCAAAGAATCACGAGTATACGCGTTTACAATAACTGTTTTGAAGTGTTCCTAGATTACCACAATATTCGACAACTTAGAAACGAATTGATTTCATTTTGTATTCTGTTGCTGTTGATAGTTACTGTGACAGGTAGAGGGTACAGTATAGTCGGAGTTGACCAACTTTCTTACTAGGTTTTTTGCTACTGCTGGGATTTTTTCCACTGCTTGTTGGAATACTTGTATAACCAGGGCCATTGGGAGAAGCTCATTTGCATATGCGTGCACATTCACATATAAATGTTGATGGCTCCGATGATGGGCAGAAAAATGGTGATAACAGGGTGGGGGTGTGTATGTGCCAGTGCCCGGTGGCCATCTTTCGGAGCAATTTAATTACGAGTGAGTGAGGGGCGAATGGTTTGATGCTGTCATTTAATTGATCTCTACGCTGCATTCGCGCTCATCATAATAATTTCATTTTATTTCTGTGGCACAGTTAAAAAATTGAATATTTTTGTGGCGTAATTCCTGCATGACAAATACCAGCCCCTGGCAGTGCAAGTGCAGTATAGTGAATCTGAATCTGAATTAAAGTGACTTCCCCCGGCTAAAGTCCATGCGAAATCTCATCTGCTGCTTGCATCGTGATTGTAATGCGCCTGGCTGCCAAGCAGGTCGGCATCGCTGGCTAATGCTTGCCGAGCCGCCCAACGATCTACATCTACCGTGAAACACAGCTCGCAACTACGTTGGATAATGGATTATTCGCTGGCAAAGAATTTGATATTGTCGTTTTTGTGCGTGCTCAGTGCAGCCAACGGCGAAGTCATCTTCCGAATCGATCCACTGGGTAAGCAAAGAGCATATATTGAATTCAGCAGAGTATTTGAATTAAAGCGAATAAATCTTTTTTAAAAATATTACTTGATTACTATGGTAATAATTCGCCCAATTAACCTGGTAAATAGATATAAGAGATGTGCACAAGTGCACCACAACTACAATGTACAAGTGTACATGCCATATTAGTGATTCGCGTAGAAGTGCGAATGAAAGCTATGCATATCCATGTATTACTTGTACACAGAGGGAAAAAACCTGTTCAGAAAATAAGTTGCCTTCAACTTAAAGTAAGAACAGGATGGTGTTGAAATTCTTGAAAACAAATGTTCCAAATGTTTGTACTTGTTCTCAATCGAATAATATTTGCTTTAAACAACAACAAAAATGGGTTTCTACAGAGAGATATACAAGAGAGAGAGCGAGTTGGATCTATTTTTGATCTCTCTCTTGTCAGCTCAACCATGCAAAAGTAGCCCTCTAGATGTGAATCTGCAAAAGTGTACAACGGTTGAATGTGTTACGAGTTAGGTGGAGTGGGTCGTTGGAGCGATGTTTCTGATTGCTATGGAATATTTGGGTGGAGGGAGAAGCAGCAGCGCGTTTCCTTTCTCCTTAACCTCCAATCAAAAGAGCTATGTCCCCGTTTTTTTGCGTTCTCAAAATATTGTTCTTCAAGTGAGATGAGCCAATGTTCTCTGTTATTTTCGTTCTGTGCATGTGTGCTGTATGTGTTCGACTGGCAATTACAGACGAAATCAACGAGCGATGCCTCTCAAAGCAGGATCTACCACTTTGACAGACGATCAAGATCATAAGGAATGTTTCAAACCACTTTCAGTTACTGACAAATCATTAAATCGCAGAAAAATACCAAAGAGGATCAGAAAACGTTTTAATGCTGAACAAACTGTATCTTCAACCAAGTGGAAAATCATGCATAACGGATCTCCATGGTAACAAAACCGATAAATGTCTAAGAAACTGGTTTTCAAGACCACAAATGGACGTACACAACTAGATTGTCCTAATTTTGAACATGCTTAACCCCGAACCACGGATGAGCAAGTTCATCCAAAAAACACAACAAACAAGTAAGACCGTTGCAGTCGAGTAGCCCGACTTCAATATACCCTGTACAATTGACAACGAGAGCGTAAGTTAAAGTCGGCTCTAACCGACTTCGATAAACCCGTTAGTCATTAGTCAAAAAACATGATAAATAGTGCTCCTGCGTTCCTTAGGGTGACCATCCGAAAAGTATGCACCATTTTTTATAGGGTGGGTGGGGTGGTGGCGGGTTGGCTTGGTTCGCTTTTTTGCTCATAACTTCTGAACCGTTCATCCGATTTTTATCATTTCTTTGGCAAATCGATTTATTTTGCTAATTACTAACTATCTCTAGAATCGTCTATCTTTAAAACTGTGGGAGATATAACGTTTTTTCCAAATTGCGGGGGCGGGAGGGGGCGTGGCCAAAATTTGAAACAAACTTGATCTGCGTACAGATAAAAGAAGCATTTGTCCCATACATGTCAAACCTCTATCTCTTACCATTTCTGAGATCGACGCGTTCATACAGACAGACGGACAGACGGACGGACGGACAGACGGACATGGCTAAATCGACTCGGCTATTGATGCTGATCAAGAATATATATACTTTATAGGGTCGGAGATGTTTCCTTCTCCCTGTTACATACATTTGCACAACATCATGATCCCCTTTTACCCATTTTTCATGGGTACAGGGTATAAAAACTTTCAAATAATTCATCGTACGCCCTGCCCTGTTCGATCTCGGAGTGTTGGTTGGCCAATGTTGCGGAAGAAAACATTTTTTCGACCGGTCCAGACGACGGCATTGGAGTATTGTATTTTTTGAAGACCTTTTTATAATGGGATATTTTTCAAGCAAAGTGATGTCCCTCTCCCTTTCGGATAAAAATTTATCCATTAAAGAAACGGACAAGCCTCTTTGAGAATTTAAGCTGCTGATATTCTCCGAGTCCGAATCAAAGTCGAAGAGGTCGTAATTTTTTAAGTTTTTTTGCAACAACACTTATTTCTGTTTGAACGTTGCTTATGTTATAAAAATGTTCGAAGCAAGTTTGGTTTGGTTTGTTGGTTTCCATAATTCCTTTTTAAATAAAAATGAACATTGATTTTTAAATAAAACAATAGTTCAAAATGTAACTTTAATTGAAATTTTCAACTTAGTTGAATTCAATCAACTAAATTTAACTTTAGTTAAATTTAATCAAGTGGATTTTAGTCAAGTTGAGTTAAAGTTAAGAATCAAGTTTAATTTAATCAACTAAATTTTTAGTTGACTAATCAACTAACTACAAATTTCAAATTTTAAGGCCCACTCTGGTTGGGGGGCAATAAAACAGAAGAAAAACGCTCCAAAGATGTAAAAACAAGTAAGAGTGTTGCGGTCGAGTGCCCCGACAGCAAAATACTCTGTTACAAGTAATGTGCTTCCTATAGCTTTCAACTCCTTTTATTTTAAAATTTATTTGAATAAATGGGGAGGCGCACTTGCATACCTTCGGTGCTTTTTAATCGAATTTTTAGTTTGTTTTTACTGTATAATATAGCCTTGTGTAGCAAAAGAAAGGTCGCTGAGAGTGGTTGGAGCGTTTAGACAAAGTTTGAAATAAATCTACCAAAGTTTATTTGGAAGTTGAAATGTAATTTTGATTGAAATTGGCATTTTTTAAAAAAAAATTTATCTCTGTCGTGTGATTCGCGTGCTTTTCCTCTATTTATGTGGTTCTGATAATGGGCAAAACTTACTTATGAATATATACACTTTTTAAGTCACTAGGTTTAATCAAAAGCGTAAATATTGTAAATGTAATATTGCTTGCTCTGCTGGTTAGAAGAAGGAGGAGGAGGAATTTGCCAAATCTGGAGCAAACTTGATCTAGGTACAGTATACACCAACATACATGAAAAAATTTCTGGCTCTACATCTTATAGTCTCTGAGATCAACACTTTCATACAGAGAAAGAGACAGTTTTTCGCTGCTAAAAGATGGAGGAGGTGGAATTTGCCAAATCTGAAACCAACTCGATGTGGGTACAGTATACACCTACATACATACCAAAAATTGTGGCTCTATCTGTTATAGTCTCTGAGATCGACGGGTGGCTCACAACCCCCCACAAATTTTTGAAATGTCAAAAAAACACTTTTTTCAATTTGAAATGAAAAAGCCCCAAAAATTCGTTTTTTTAAACTATTGATGAGAAAAGTTTCATGCATCTTTTAACTAAAATACAAATAAATTTGTAAAATAAAATAAATTTACAGAACGAAAAATATTGGTTTTTGACGAAGTTATGTTCGAAAACTAAACTATGATCACCACCCCCCACTCTTCCCTATAGTACTATTTCTGCGCTTTAAAATAAATTGATCCCAAACAGTTCTACGATGTTCTTAAGCGAGGATATACCATTTCGAATACAAGTGTGACATTATTTTGTACTGCCCATGGGTGTTGTTGCCCTTTATTTTACATGGCATACTTTTGGGCAGTAGACATTTTTGTTAAATCCAGCACATGTATTCAAAATAGTTTGTCCTCGCTTAAAAAAATCGTACAATTGTTTGGGATAGTTTATTTGAAAGTTAAAGAGTACTACTATCATAGGGAGTCAAAATAAAATAACGAATTGCCTACGAAACGCGTTTAAGAAGCTCCAAAATTTGGCACTTTGGGCAACTTTAAGCACAAATTACTAAAAATCTCAACGTGACGTACTATTTCCAAAAACAGATTCATGTTCAGCACACGAAGACCATCTAGAGTCACCACCACTCCTACAATATACTGAAAAAGTATAGTTTTGTTGCCTAGTGTAATCGGGCAGACGGTTTCCAAATAGCTAAGATCTGATCCATTATTATTAAGTTTGCATTTATATTAGAGATTATAGAAAAAACGATCAGTGGCCGACCCTACAAATGAGTTCTTCCGTATGCCCCGGAAATTCTTTTTTGCTCTTTGGAGTTTTCAAAGAAAATCGTTCTTTTTATGATTTTTATAAGAGAGGGGTGTGAGAATATATGGCAAATTTCTTGGATTACAAAATTCGGTTTGAAAATTTCATACTAAGATATAAAAAATTTGTTCTTGAATCAAGAATTTTCATTCTTAATGTGTGTTTAAGCGTAAACACAAGAAAATCCAATAATCCAAAATATATGTAGACAAAACTAAAGTGGGAACTCAATTCTGTGTGAGATGAGAAATGATGTTGGTATATAAGAGAAGTATTTGTTAGAATAAATTAGAATAAAAATATTCTTTGGATGTGGCCAGTTCGGTATCGTGGATTCGTGGAGTCGGAACAATGTGATTAATACAGCAAAGAATGTTTCGATTTGTCAAATGTGCCAAGTTTCACATCTGAAAACTTCACTTTTATAATGCACGCCAAATTAATTCACGTTTTGCGCAACCCATTTTAACCAATCAATCAGTTTAAGCCGTTCGTAAACTTTCGAATTGAACAAGACACTGGCGAAAGTAGAAAACTTTTTTCATCAAAGCCGTTAAAATAGAGTATTTCGCAGAGTGGCTTGAGCTACTTTCTCTTTGGTACAACAAGGATAAGTGCTTAATTGGCATACAAATTGGATTATTCCTTTTACTACATTCTCGTCTCATAAAAAGGAACAATAAATCATTGTCGAATCATAGGCAATTGTGTTTACTTTTTGGATTATTTCTCTCTTACTGTGTGTTCACAATTATTGCCGCAATTTGTCTAAGTGGCCTTTCATCTCATCTGTTTCGTACTTGCATGTACTCCGCCATGTGGCTGTCAAAGGAATTCTATCATCTTAAAAAGTCTACTCTGGATAAAAAAATAAACCTCAGTTAACATAATCCTAATCCCGGCCGTATGGACATTTAATGTGCATACAAAATATGCCGTATGAGCGTATATTATTCAAACTCAGTGAAGATAAAAAAGCGGTGCCTGCTCGTAAAATTTATACTCTCAATTACGGAAAGTAATGTCTATCACGAGAGTTGATGTTAAAGCCAACGCTGTTGCTGCTCCTGCCGCTGCTGTGCCGTTACGCTATCACTTTTCGTTGATGAAAAGTTTTTCATGCGAAGCACTGCGTCCAAGGGTGCTTGCCGATTCTCTGCTGACAAGTGAAACAAGTGAAAAGCCAAGAAAAACAAAGGGGTTTTTCAGACTTGTGGATTTGAGTGACAACAACAACAGCAACAACAACAGCGCGAAATGTTTGACTTGATTTCCCTTTATGAGTGCATGAATGGCATGTACACAGAGAGAAACGAGAGCGTGTATAGCCAACCATAAGCCCGGAACTTGGGGGAAGAATAATGTGAAGTAAAGAATGGGTAATTGACTTGTACATGTCAGTGATAATTAGAGCTTGATATCGCTCAATACCTCACTTCTGAGAGTTTCAGGTTTCAGACGAAAAAAAACAAGAGTAATATGGGGGTAAATATCGTAAACATTGGACTCAGATTACAGCACATAGTGTGGAAAAGGTGCAGGGCAAGGTATACTAAACAAGGTAGGCTCACTCGCTCTCTCACAACTTCTTATATTTGTGTCAAAAAAAAAAGCGAGAGGAAGAGAGTAATATATTTCAATACAAAGCCTACTAAGCTACTAAGTAAAACGCAAAAAATTCGTCCGCGGAGATGCTTTGCTTACAACAGTTGCTTACTGACTGAAATTTAACAAGTTGTCAAGAGAGCGAGAGAGTGAGTAGGCCTACCTTGTTTAGTATACCTTGGTGCAGGGTTTTCTCATAAAAAGATTGCAAAATCTGAATCTAAATTAAAATGAAAACAATATTTGATCGTTTAAGGACCAATAGGCGTCAGGAAATAAGTACACGTGCTTATAGGGTGGAAAGTTTGAAAAGAACACAACTCGTTAAATTGGTGATGTGAGCTTAATTTTTCCGCCTTAACACAGCGTACCGTCCATCCTTTAAGCTTTTCTCACTTCCCTCCTAAAGGAGCACTTATATTTTTCTTTATCTTGTCTGAACGGAATTGAGTTGAATTGTGCTAAGTTCAAGTACCCATAGAACATTTGTACTTGAAATATTTTTAAACAATTCATTTCTGGTTTCAAGTTTCTTAACAAAATTTGTTCCTTGTGTATTGTGTGTGTGTGTAGGCAGCTGACATCCTCAGCCATCCATACATGACAAAACACGTTCATAAATTTTGCTTTTGTTTCCGCCAAGTTGCAAAAGCAAAAAGATGGATAAGTAGCTGAAGCTGGAAAAGTTTTAACAAAGTATTAAAAAAGCTCGTAAAATGTCATAAACTTTTGTTTCCTTAGGATTAGCCCAGGTCCACTATGGCAACAATAACAGAACAAAACAGAAAAACAGCAAAAGGGAGGAAAATAAAGTCTACACTTTGCAGTCGCACTTTATTTTCTATTACTTTGCCATTTATTTATTTTGCTTTCTAATAAAAGAATGAATTTTCTACTTCCCGACGGCACTTGAGTGTGTTGTTTATTTTTAAGCGCTCTTTCCAATGGGCTTAGGCTAGAGCTTGAGGAATCTTTAAGAAGGACATTTCAAACTGTGCAAGTATTATGTTTCCGACGACATCTGGTGAACAATTAGGGAAGTATTATTGAATTGAAGCAGACAAAGTTGAAGAAATTTGTTGTCAAATCAATAAAAATGCTTAATCGCTAGACCAAAAACGTCAATTGTGACTGCAAGAGAGACCGCAAGTACAAAAAGCTGACCGCTTTGTTCGATAACTAATCGAAATTATTAAATTAATAAGAGTTTGTCTCCCTTTTAAGCATAGTGAAATAAATTTAATTAACCCAAAACAAATACCATATGCTCGTATGGCTATTAAGAGATTCGGATCTCTCTGTCAAGAGAAGATCGGCGGAGTGCTTTTATGAAATATCAGAACACAACAAATTTCTACGCATTTTTTCTGAAAGAAAAAGTTTGTGTGCTCCCACTTAATTACAATATTTCACAAAACATACCATGTTTTTATACCCTTGGAAAGGGTTTTTAGAAATTGTCCGGATGTTTGTAACGCACAGAAGGAAGCATCTCCGACCACATAAGTATATATATTCGTGATCAGCATGACGAGCTGAGTTGATATAGCCATGTCCGACTGTCCGTCCGTCTGTTTCTATGATATCTCCTCCGTCAGTCTTAAAGCTATCTTAACCAACCTTTGCACGAAATCTTTGGGTAACATTATTAGACTACAGCAAAGCGTTTGATACTGTAAATCATAGAGTATTAAGTACTAAATTAAGTAAAATATATAATTTTTCGTCAACCGCAATAGGTCTTATTGATACATACCTCAGTAATAGATCACAGGCAGTAGTAACCGAAACACGCTCTTCCGGGTTCTTACCGCTTTCACGAGGTGTTCCCAAGGTTCGGTCCTCGGACCGTTGCTATTTACCTTATATATTAATGACCTACCTCAATGTTTGTCCGAATGTAATGTCCACCTATATGCTGATGATGTACAACTTTATGTTAGTCGTCCCTTACAAGAAATTAATGAGTGTATTAGAATTACTAACGACGAAATTTTAAAAATTAGCAACTGGGCGAAATTTAATGGCCTGGGACTAAACCCAATTAAGTCAACCTGTCTGCTTATCTACAAAAAGCCACTGAACGTTAGTGAGTTACCAAGGGTCGTTGTCAACAACACTGCAATTACATATGCTGAACAAGCCAAAAACCTTGGTATCCATTTCAACACGGCTCTTACGTGGTCCAACCATATTTCACAAGCAACTGGAAAAATATACGGAATTATACGACAGCTGTCTATCACGCAAAAACGCATCCCTCTTAATCTTAGGCTTCTAGTTGCAAAATCATACCTAATTCCAACCCTTTTTTATGGAATAGAAATTTTTGGTTCCTCTGATGCTGGCAGCATGCAGAAACTACAAGTGGCATTCAATTCAATTGCAAGATATGCATTTAACCGTGATCGAAGAGATCATATAACTAGATATGCTCATCAAATTTTTGACTTAAGCCTAGAAGACTGGATTAGACTGAGAACATTATTACTGCTGCATAAGATTTTGACAACTAGAGAGCCTAAGTATTTATATGATAATGTGCAACTTGTGTCATCGAGAAGAACCAACAACATAGTTTGTAAGCGGGTTAAACTCGCTAGTTGTGAAAAACAATTTTTTATTCAGGCAGTTCGCTATTGGAATGACCTACCACATTACATTAAGAGCATAAGGAGCGCAACGCATTTCAAACTTAAATTATCCGACTATCTAAAGGCACATTCTAACTCTAGTTCAACTTAATTTAATCTATCTCTAGTTCAACCTAGTCTAATTTAATTTTCTCTATCCAAATTAAAAATTAAAAAAATATTAAACATAATGATCATTGTTAGTCTTAATTACTGCTATTATTTTTACTATTAATATTACTATTATTGTTACTATTTTTTTGTAAACACCTATTGTGACCGATGACATCATTTAAAAGCACTATGCCTTGTGTCATTGGGATATTAAATAAAACGAGAAAGGCAAAGCTAGCTTCGTCTGCACCGAAGTTTTGATACACTTGAAATAGCTTGTCACAACGGTTAGCGACTTCGACCAAGCTTCGCAAATCAGCTTAAAAACATGACTTATTACCCATGGCCGTGTTTGAGAGCGATAATATTGAGAACAAACCAGTTTTTATCACTAAAACCCATTTTTCGAAGGAGCATTTGTATGGCAGCTACAAGAAGTAGTCATCCGATCCGGTCGGTTCCGACATATTAGCAGCGTGCAGTAAAAAGAAGACTCTGTGCAAAGTTTCAGCTCGATAGCTCCAAAACTGAGGGACTATTCGCGTAGAAACAGACAGACGGACAGACGGACAGACGGACGGACAAAGGCACGGACGGCAAAGCAATCGACTCAGCTCGTCATACTGATCAAGAATATATATACTTTATGTGGTCGGAGATGATTCCTTCTATGCGTTGCAAACTTCGGTGAAAAATTATAATACATTTCCAAGTGTATAATAAATAAATAAATAAATAAATACGCTGCACAGTTGTTGGAACCGACCGGATAGGATGACCATAGCATATAGCTGCCATAGGAACGATCGGTTGAAAAAGTAGTTTTAGTGAAAAAAAAAATTTTTTTTTTGCAATGGTATCCCTTCCATATCTCAAACATTTCAAGATTTATGAAAATCGGACAACTATATAGTATAGCTGGCGTACAAAATATGTGTTAGGAAGAAGTCCTAGTATTTGTTACTGATCAATATTTTGTGCTACCACACAATTCCCCCAATTTTGTTCCTAATCGGATGACTATAGCGTATAGCTGCCATAGGAACTATCACTGGAAAAAGTAGTTCTAATGAGAAAAACCTTTTTTGTTTTCAATGGTAACGTCTTTATACTCTACAGGTATAATTATTATATGTTTTGATACAATTTTGGAGAGTTTGATTAAAATCCGATAAATATTTCGTAGAGCTGCCATAGAACAAACAAGTGAGAAAGTCGGTCAAGCCCGACTATAACATACTCTGTACCTAGAGTACGAGCTGTATGCAATGCAGCTGCTGCGCTCATCACTAAGTTTTTCTCTCTCTCTCTCTCTCTCCTCCCTCTCTCTCGCTCTTTTTCTAAGAATGTGCAGCGTTGGTTGTGCATGGGTGGGAGGGGGGTGGAGGGGGTGATTCACTTATTTGCTCATAACTTGAGAACCGCTCATCCAATCTTTATCATTTTTTCAGCAAATTTATACATATTGATAATGACTAACTATCTCTTGAAGGAACAAACACTCTATCTACAAAACTGTGGAAGATATGACGTTTTTTCAAAATTGCGGGGGCGGGAGGGGGCGTGGCAAAAATTAAAAATAAACTTGATCTGCCTGCAAGTATAAGAAGCATTTGTCCCATACATGCCAAACCTCTATCTCTTACCATCTCTGAGATCTGTTTGTTCATACGGACGGACAGACGGACGGACAGACGGACATGGCTATATCGACTCGGCTGTTGATGCTGATCAAGAATATATATACTTTATAGGGTCGGAAATGATTCCTTCTCCCTGTTACATACTTTTGCACAAACTTATTATACTCTATGTACCTTCGGTACAGAGTACAAAAAGCAGGCATGTATCATGCTCCAAGGGTATATATACTTCGGTCGAGCCGTTATTGTTGCGAAACCAGTGCAGCGACGAGTATATACTATTGGTGTGTGACTGCGCTGCCGCTGAGCACTTTTGGATGAACAGTAGATTGCGTTGCGCCGGGTTCTGTCTTAAATCAATACGCTGTTTCGTATAGAGGTGTGTTCAAAGAGGTTTGTCTACATTTTTAGATTCTGTGGCCGCATTAAGTCAAAACGAATTTTACTTTTTTGTAAAGCGGATTGAACAACGTTAGACGAAAACCAAACACTAGTTTTTCTTTTTGTTGAAAAGATCAAAAATGTTGGATTCTAATTAGGAAAATTTGATAACTATTTGATAAAAACGTTTTTCTTTTTTAAAGATTTAATACCTCTCCAAAATATTTTCTGCTAAATTACAAAATTTATTTAATAGACCTTTGTCTTCCATAATTTACAGTATGGCACCACTTGGTACACCTAGTATAGTATTTATATTCTAGTTTTAGTAAATGATAAACTTGCAAGGAAGCTTTCCTTCTCTTACTGTTTGCATCAATTTAATCAGCAGAAATCATGTTTCATCCCTTTTGGATCCTGTTAACCTTGGCCCTTTGCCATTTAATACTGTGTTAAATCTAAAAGAAGAAATCAACATTGTCCGGCACAAAGTGAACGGTTTTTTTTTGCACAATACATAAATAAATTGATTTTATTTGCCAAAGGCCAAAAAAAGGAAGGGAAATATTAAATTTCATTTAATTAGATTTATTTGGGCGGCATACAAAACTGAGTGAGCGAGCGAGCGTCGGGCATATCAATGACATATCAAGTTTTATTAGTTTGGGGGCGAAGGACAACAAAACCGCAACGCGGACTAGGACCAGCACGACAGTGTCAACGAAAACGAATTCCCATTTATTATGCGAAAGCAAAATAGGGCAATAAAATATGGATAGGAGCAGGACATCAGACAGGAACAGCCCCAGAAGACATCAGCAGAGTTTTGCATGAAAGGCAACGACAACAATATCAAAGTGGCAACTAGTCGAAGGAGGAGACGGGGACACAAGTACAGGCGAATAAATCAAAACAAATCAATTTCTTCTGCGCCATTGACTCGACAATTCCCGTTGACAGTTGCCTTTCTTTGGTTCGCTTCGTTCGTTCGATTGAACTTTGGGTGTCCACATCCCAAAGCCAACTTAGTTCAGTGCAGAGCAAACACCAAATAGAAGTGACTACCAAATTGGGGCTAAGCGGGCATAGCACTACCAGTCAGAAAACTCCCCAGGCTCCAGACGATGCGTCCAAGGGGCTAGAGATTTGGTGGAAAACAAATTGACGATGTGTGTGTACATATACCCGCTTATTGACTGAAATACTGCGTAAGGCACGGGATTAAGTTGACTTTGCAGTAACTCTGGGTTGGCACTTTCACCATCTCGATCCGGATGTGGATCTGGCAAACCCTTCTCTGACGAAAACAAGCAAATATGCGCTTTAATTTTGTCGTGGGCGTTCGATTGAGCTCTGCACTTAATGCTCATTAAATATTTACTGCTCACTTGTTTGTCTGTTTGGCTCGCTGTGAGTAAAAAGTTCAGTTTGTACGACAAATGAAAATGATTCAGTCAAATTTTAATGGCAAAGAGAAAGCTTAGGGATATTAAACGAAAACATTTGCATGAGCAGAGAGTGCAAAAATAATTTATGCCATTTGGGTAATATAAAGGAAAATCCACTAAGGGCCCTCAGCAACCGGGTGCTGGGCATTTCGGTCGGGAATCGGAATCAAGATAAACCGAAAGCTTTTTAGAGCATCCCGAACCTCAATCCGAGTATTTTTCGGTTCGATTCAAAAAATTACCTAAAATCATCTTCACCTTCTTCATCACGGACGCAGATTACCTTTACCCTCCCATTCTTCTCACTTTTAGAATATACTTCTACTTTTTTCAATCTCGTATTGGACATATTTCATCAACACTTATCTCGATGGTTTCCGATTCTCCAAGTTTCTTTGATTGGACATGGTTTGTAGGTAGGTTTTCCACCAAAGTCAAATCAATTGAGCTTCACAAAACTGGTTGACCTTAGACTTCTGAAATGCATTGAAAGCAGTCCATGCATTTGTAAATATCTGATAACTAAAGCTGGTATTGAGTGACTATAGCAATTCATTACGCTTAATGGGTGATAATATTCGTGCATTGGACATGGTTTTGTTAAATAACTCTGCATCAATATCTTGCTTTCTGAAAGAAGTTGGGACTTCATCAAAAACAGCAGTCGAATTGTATTGCCAAAGCTCATCGAAGTTTGGATTTGCATGTGACTGGGATGTTTGGTCAATAATGCATTCAGTTTGCTGTTAAAGAGACTGCTGAATATAGTTCCAAAAATGCTCATACCAAATAAAATTTGCCTAAGGGACAGTTTTTCTGCACGCCACGTGTAGCTTGCTGACTTCTACATATAGTGTGTGCAATTTAGCAGGGCGAAATACGTTTCGTTTAGGATTCACGTGTTTACACGCGCCGTGCAGCCAAAATTGTGTTTTCTCTGTGTACCTATCATTGTCAGTTAATTCGAATTTATCCCAATCTATTCATGTGAATCATGTTTACCAAACTAAAAATTTATCTTATCTGAGTATAGGCGTAGAGTAAGAAAGAAAAAAACTTTTATTATTAGATGTTCAAAGGCGGGATCGAACCCACGACCTCCCGCCCAACAGACCAGCACACTAACCGCTGGGCCACAGACGGCCACATTTTACTTTATAAGCTTATTCAAAATCACAATACCCTTCATCATGAAGGCTCCATGTTTTATCTAGGGTCCAATGTATGAAAAAATTCTCAGTAATGGCTCCTAATAGTAGAAACTGCTTTTGATGAGATTTAGTACGCGCTCAAGGGGTAGTTAATACACAACTGGAAACCTTTTTCAACTTTAATTTAAAATTTGTTTAAGAGCTGTATAAATCTGATATTTATTTTTGACGGTCGGACGGGTTAGGAATCGGCATACCGACATGTGGACACAGATTTGACAGTGTGTGGTCCGCAGTTTGTTACCGAGAATCGGTCTGCATCAGTCCCACACTCCCATGCGAGCTATTGCAAATAAGGCCACACTTGTTCTTTTCGCTAACTCTTGTGCTATATAAATATATTTGTAGTATTACGTACATTATAATAATAATAATTATTAACGTTATAACGTGATTGAAACGATCGGTCAGAAAATAGTTTTTGTAAACTTAGGTGGTTTTAAATGTATAATAAATGTTAAATATAGCTCTTATAGAAGCAATCGATTCGTTTGGGCAGCCATCAACACTTAACTATCATTTAAGGAAACAAGAATACAATTCGTATTACGAAAATGCTTTAAAACCACTATTTACATAAAATTTTAGGTATAGTTTTATAATCATTGTGCATCTGGACTGAATGTTGGTGTCGGCTGAATTATTTGCTTAATTTAGTGTTAAATAGCATCGTAAACTTTGCACAATTTTATGTCCTTAAACAATACTTCAGGTTGGAGCTAACTGATTAAATTATTGATACGACACTCTCCACCAGCCTTTACACATTTCCGCCACAATATTATTTTAGCTCTAACGCTAGGCCAAAACTTCTTTAGGGACTTGTGCGTCCTTGGCCCAGTATATAACCCAGAAGTTTTTATTGTAGCCATTTAAGTTAAGCAATCGAATCTCTTTGGGATGTGGAAGACACCACAAAATTTCGCGCTGCATTTGGCCATAAAATCTCACATACCCCAGCAGTCGGCACACTAAACTTGTACGTTTTAAAGTAAAAGTATTTTCAGCAGGAAGCTTAAATTGGGAAAAACAATAAAAGTAACAAAAAGTCCCTTTGACCTTGCGGCTTCCCACTCTTCCCGGACAACTCGTATATGCGAAGTTTTTGGGCGGGTGCTGGAAACTTTTTATTTGATTTGAAATTGAAAACGGTTCAGTCTGAGCGAGGTCCCTGTCGGGCAGCAGGAGTGAAGTCGTTTTCATGAGTCGCACTAAGGGAGCAGGAGATGCGTCCTGATGCGTTCCATTTATGTACGTTCAGAACTGTCAGGCATGAAATTTTCTTGAGCGATGACATTACTTTTTTTAAAGTTGCCTCTGCTGCCTTCTGTGCGTGTTTGTGTTATTCTTTCACATGCCTGCATACCGCATCGTTTTACATACTTATGAATAATGTAAATGTGCCTTCCCACAGTTTTCAATTGCAGTGGAAGGAGCCATGACCCTCAACTCCTTGTTAGGCTTGCCATAGTACTGAGTTGTAAGACAGAGATACATATTTGAGCATGTTTGCTTAAGTATATTGCGTAGACTTTAAAAGCCCTGACACTGGCAAAGAAAAGGCTTTAATCCTGGCCAAAAATTCTTGTGCAATTAAGGTAAATAGTTGTTCAGCTTTTAGCCAAAATCTAGCCAAAGAATAATATGAAATAACAATAACATTTGTTTTTATTAGGAAATGTCAACTTGCAATTTTATTCAAATGCAGGTAAAAGCCTAGTAAAGGAACTATAAAATATTATAGACTTGTTTGTTTAGGCTTAGAACCCAGGGGATATCGAAATAGGAAAGTAACAGCAAGCCTTTCATTTAAGAAATGCATTTACATTGATTTAAGTTCCCGGTTAAGCGCATTAATAGTTAAATGGTTTGCAAAATATTTTTTGGTTGTTGAATAACACTTCTTCTGAATATTTTCAAAGACGAGGGCGTTAGTTAGCGTAACAAAGGCGTAAGTTAAACCCGGCAATGGCCGACTTTTTTATGCCTCTTACTCAGGGGAAGAGTTGTTTAATAGGCTTTCCTTCCTTTCCTTACATTTTGTCAAATATTTTTTTTCATATCATTTCTAACAATAACGTTTCATTTTAACCAAAAATAATATAAATTTTTCAAACGATATTAGAAAAGATTAAGCGAATATTTTTTTATTTTTCAAACTCTCACAATGGGAAAGGAATGTATAGATAATGCGAAAATGAAAAGACAGATAGAGTTCAATTCGAAACTTCAAGTAACGTAAGGAAATGTATGAGTATGTAAGGCCCACAGTTAAGTGTCCACACGATAGCTTAGTGCTGTTAGATGACATGCCAATTTGTGACGTTCAGGTGGTCCCGAGTTCGATCCCCAGTCATGAAATAATAAATTCATTCTTTTTTGTTTCTATAAAACAAAAAAAATAGTAGCTAAAAAACAAAACTTAGTAGTATTAGATTGGTATTTGTAATTAATTTTTTCGTTTTGTATTAATGAAATTATAAAATATCAATTTAATCTTAAAAATATCATTTTGATATGGACGAAAAGTTCTTTTTGATATTTTCGAACAGGTCAATTTCAAGTTTGTCATATCGGCTTTTTCTTGATATGAAATAATATAATATTGAGCAAACATAACTATTTTTTCTGTGCACTACCTTCCACTGTCTGAACAGAATGGTATGGCATCTCAGCGAAAAGATACCCGTTAGATCCATCCAGTCAGATACCTTTGATCTGAAAAAGGGAGTTAATAACGAGCATTTAGAATAATTTGACCCCCACTATAATTCCAATGGAATAAAAATTCCGACTATACACTTAGAAAAAAAAACGAATTCTTTGTACTCGAATCAGGTACAAACTGAGTTAACAGTTCGGTAATTACAAAAATACTTATTTCAAGCTCAAAATTCTTATATTATGATATATTCAATCCCGAAATAAATAAATTAAGTACATTTCGAACTATTTTAAAGTCTTAAATGTTGTAATGATCTTAAGTACAACCCTTTTATTCTTAAAAGACGTGAAAAATTAATTGAAGTCTATTTAATTTTTAAGACAACCTCATACGTTCTTTAAACAAAACAAAAGTTCATAATTTGTATTTAAATGTTCTTGGTTAAGGGCATTCAATTCTGCAGGTATTCCCAATTTGTTCCTAAATATTGTGTCAGTACAGCCAAAGGATCAAGCCGACCTTCGGAATTCGAAAAGTCTTGCACAAGAGAATCGGACCTACAGTATGTTTAAAGTCATAATCCGAAGGAAATATATTAACAGCTTAATACATATAAGTACAAAAAGTTTTTGATTTAGTAGCAGTCCAAAATCGTAATTCAGAACTTGTGTGATAACATCTTAAGATGGGAGCCAAAGTTCTTAAAGCAACATGCTTTATGCCTGCAACAAAAATGATTTTCGGAAAACTAATGTCATTTACCACTAAAACTGCTCTGCACGTCAAAATACAATCATCTTTAATTTGATGGTGGAAGGGTGTAAGAAAAAAATTCCCGAAGAATGCTTGCTTTTGATCTAGGCATCGCGCACTTCAAAAATGTTAGGTTAACAGTAGTGACCACAAGTAAACTTATCAAGTTTCAAAACGCGAATATAAATTGTGCATTCCTTAGAAGTTACCGCCGCCAAGCTGTCAAGATGACGGAGTGCCAGAAACTTTTTTCTCTCACTTATTTATACATAAATAACCATGTTAAAGGCTTTCTATTCACATCCAGGCAGAGAGAGTAACAAAGAATAATGTCATGTTCGTGTCGAACAAATAAGAATTATCGGCTATGTCAGAAGTCTGTGAATCGGAGGCAAAGACGTTCTTATTCTATACCTAAGAACTTATAATTTTTTGTGTTGGTTCGGCATATGGAGATAGATATCCGAATGAGTTGAGACGTTTACAACAAAGTGTTTAAGCTGAGCAATAAAGGAAATAGAAAGGAAATTATTTCAGCTATGAATCTGATATTTTATGTATAGAAAAGAAATAGTTTGAGAACAAATATTTACAAGCCAGATTTAACGTGATTCGAACTGAACAACTTTATCATAGACTCTCTTTTAACCATTCCGAATTAATTAAATAAAAAAATTAAACTGAAAAAATAGTTTAGTTTGCTCGATTTAAAATATTTTGAAATGGCTACTTAAAGTGAGAATTAAGCCGTGAACTAAGTATTTTCTTTTGCTTTACTGCTTTTGCTTACTTTAAACTCTTAAATGTAGCCTTCGAATTTTTAAATAATATCCCAAGGCAATGCTTTTGCTTACTTTAGACTCTTAAATTTGGGCTTCGAATGTTTAAATTATATCCCAAGGCAATGGTTGGCTTTAATGCGAAAATGCGGGCAAACTATAGCCTGAAAATCTACTGTCACTGGGTAGCAACGCTGTAAGTTTATTGCCAGGGAACTAAACAGTTGCCCCGTGGAATTTTCATATAGAAATAATTACGATTAGCAGTGCGGCCCGGAGCGAAAAAAGGTACCATTTGAATATAATTTATTGCTCGCAATATAAATCAGTTGCCAACCCATGGACTCAACTCTTGGGTCGTCACGCCCCAGCTCAGGGCGGTAGTCAGAACAAAAGCAAACTGTTCGCGAAATCCCCGAACTCATTAGAGATAAAAAAGAACGTTGGCCACGAAATGAACGAAATTATTTTCTCATGTCCGCCCCGGAGCCACGGTCACTATAATGGGCAATGGTTGATAGATGGGCGCTTTCACTTAACGAATCGAACATTTTGGTGAAAATTTGGAGTATAGTAGACCAGATCAGAGAAAGATTGAATTGTAGACCATTTACAGGATTATAAAAACTTGCTGAATATCGAGGAAAATTAAGCAGAAGCTATCATATTGTGAGACCGCGTTGGCTGAATAATTAAATTTTTCTTGCCTGCAAGGGCCAGAGGAGAGTTAAAAATAAGCTGAGAATGAAAATGGTTTTCCTCCTTGCAAGTGGCGCTCTAAAAATGTTCACCTCTCCCCTTGCCGTTAAACGGAGAAGCAATATTCTCACAGCAACGCCTTGTGGCGTTGAGCTCTTCAGCGGAATTCCTTTACGCTGTATTTACCGCAACTTCATTTAGTCGTCGCTGCCTCATCTACATCCTCTCAGCAACAATGAAGAGCTTAGGCATTTGCACTGGATTGTTTGCTCAGGTGAAGTCCATTAGCCACCGGGCGTTTCAGGTCCATTGTAAATGGTGGAAAATACCGACAGACACTGACGGGTCATTTTCAATTTGAACCTTTTGTTTTTTAACAAGGAAAAAACACCGGCAGCAGATCCATTTATAAACACAGTTTTTCGGCACGTGTGAGCTGACTTGCAATTTTCGATTCAGAAATTGAGCAAACTAACTTTAAATTTTCCCTTTTTTCTTTCACTTTCCTACAGCCCTTCTGTCGGCCACACTTCGCACATATCAGAAAGCGTCCTGTGACACGGATCAGGTGGTTATTGCCTGCCCGCGTGGCACCAGCATTTCCATTGAATTTGCCCAGTACAACAAGTTCGTGGCGAAAGGTAAGCACAATGCCGCCTCTGTCCTTTTTGACACGCCCAAATTCTCTTGTTTTGCTTTTCCCTTGCCCACTTTAGATGGCTACAGCATTGAGGAGCTGTGTCCCATATCTGGCGTCACCAACCCAGAGATACGTGGCAAGGCGAAGCATCTATTGCGTGGTTCCATCTTCGCCTCATCCTCCCAAAAGGTACCGGCCAATCGTTATGTAAATGGCGGCTATGGCTATGCCATAGCCATGGCAGTACCAGCACCAATGGATACAGCCACCGTCCCGAGTGTTGGAGTAACGGGTCTTGACCCGGGCACCACAGCTGAGACCCAAAATTCGGATGCCAATAGTGACAACTCGCCGGAGAATTGCATGTGGCCAAATGCCTTGCAGGTGAGTTTTTTGTTTTAAAGGCCTCAACGGACTTGCGAAGTAAATAAATCTTCAACTCAGTCAAGTGTGACCAGACTTAACAACTTTTAAAATTAACTGAGATTGGTCACATTACTCGATTAACAGTGATTTAAAAAAAAAATAATTAACAACTTTATCCAATTTTACCAATAGAAAGGGGTCTCTTTTGATTTGATTGTCAAAAGATATTTGATTATTGACTGCGACTACACACTGTAGTAAATAACAATTATTTTTTGTGGATTCGCGATTTTTATTATGCACTTCAATACGAGCAAGCGCATCTGTATTTAAATTTCGACTGTATTTAGTTTCTTAGTTTAACCTTTCTGTTTTTTAGTTAACTTTAGTTAGCGTCGATGTTAGTTCAACTGTTCCAAGTCAAATGAGGCACACAGACATTTACATTAACTCCACGAAGAATACAAAAATCTTGTTTGTTTCTTTAGGAAATAGCTTTTACACATTTGGTCACCTTCTCCAGCTATTGGCGCCAGCTAAGAAGTAACTAGCCATGAAAAAGCTACTCAAACTTTGCCGTTCGGATTCTGCGTTAAATTGTAGGTCCCTTTCTCAAACCATCAAACCTTTCTCTTGTGCGAAAAATCAAAAGCACACACTCCAACAGATTGAGAGAACGCTAGCTCGGCCCTTCGGTGCTGTAAAGGCACCTTTATATTTTATACAAAAGAGCTGCAAAATGTTAAGTGTGGCAAAATTGTTACTTCTGTTTGTTCTTCTATCAGTAAATGTATGAAACTTTTCTTTATTTCTCATGTCCGTAAAGGCCTTAAGATAAGATCAGACTGGGATAGTCGTTGTCGATTTGCTTATTAATCATATTGAAGAGCCTCCAGAGCAGAGTCCGGCACGTTTCTATTTTCGGTGTATACAAGAGCAGCGACGTCGATACACCGACAGTAAACAGCTCTCTCCCTCTCTTTCAGCGCATTTTATTTCACATATGACGTTCTGTTGTTGTTGCTTGTCAATTTTGTCTTTGGTGTTTGTAAATTATCGTCTACTACTTGCGTGTGCCATTTAGCTGATCGGGGGCTAGCCACTTAAAGGGTCCCAAATCATGGGATGTTGAATTCATGCTTGATTGTAACAAATTAACATTTGCACTGCAGTGATGCATCACATCAAATGACGTTGGGTAATTTTCAACATTCCCAAATATCACTTCCAATTCATTAGGCATTTCGGTTACCGTTTCTCGCATTAGCAAGCATCCTTTTAACCCAACATTGTTGACCAGTCCAGCGGACAAAACGGAATTAAATTCTAAGAAAATTCAACATCCAAGAAAAACAATAGCAAAGTGAAAACTTTTCAATTTTAATGTGCCAAGTGGATTCAGACAAAGTAGAACAGACAAAGTCAAAGTCGCTGGGGCCAAAAGACACAGTGGAATTCCTTAAAATTGACGAAGGCCAAAAGTTGCCTTTTCGGTTCTCCCTTATTACCGCCCGCTGAGCCAACAGGATTCCCCCACGTCCCTTGGGGTATCATTAGGCTGGATGCAAACGGAAAATGCGAGTTGGGCCACGCCAGCGTGGCGCTAAAAATGGCTACCGCAGCACATCATTTGTCGCATAGTTTTTGTTTCTTGTCCGCCATTGTTCGAGAAGCTGTTTTTGTTGACACTGCCCCACCCCGTGTCGCACAATCAGCCCTTGCTGTGTTATTAAACTGTGTGACACACTTGGTAGAGTTGACTGCCTCGCCTGGGTACACACATACAGATAAATGAGCCGAGCCTGTCAACACAAGATTGTGAAAAATAACTTGAATTTAAACACAGTTTGTTACAGCATTCGCATGTCCCCCAATGGCAGCAGAAGCGCCCTTCTTTATTTCCCATGGACCTGAGACCCCGACGGCTGTCTGTCAGCACAAATAAAATCTCAGTGGATGCATGCACTAAATCGTACGGTAAATAAAACCGGACCCGTATTTGAGTGAAAAATGTACTTCGTTAGTGACAATAGCGAGTTTGATTGAATGGAAATGTCCAGTGTATCACAGAGAACTAATTGCTTAGACGCTACTTAAAGCTGTATAAATTGAAGAACTGAAGAGCGCACTAAATAGATGAAAAGAATAGTTAAACAAGAGGTTCAATATATTAATTTAATGCATTTTTCCTATGACAATTTAAGCATCCATTAAAATATTGGTTTCCAGTAAAGATAACGACTCAAACTTGTTTCAATTAAAAGCTTAGCATTTACATAGTTTTATGTTCTCTAAATTTCAATTGGCAAAAATTAATACAAATGCACAATTTAAGTATGTTTTTTTTTATACTTGCCTACTTCAGCTTGAAGCAACAAGATTACCACTATTGGAAAAAAATGTATACACAGAATTAAAAGAATGTTACATCAGGGCCCAATCTAGGTAAGAAATCGACGTACTTCTTTAGAGTCGTTATAAAGCTCTAATCTAAAAATTGCTTAAAGCTTTAGCCACTCATTTTGATATGTAAACTAGATATATATGGAGCCTGATGAAGGTAATTCGATCAGGTGAATGATAGTGGAGCCATAAGCAAATCAAAATTCGCTGCCGCACCTCGATTGACAGTATGTAAATTAGACCGATCCTATATAAAATTTTATACCTGTACCGAAAGTAAAAAAAATATTATTTTTGAAAAAAAAAAAGGAGAAGGAGGTATTTCCGACCCTATAAAGTATAAATATTCTTGATCAGCATCAACAGCCGAATCGATATAGCCATGTCCGTCTATCCGTCTGTCCGGCAGTCTGTCCGTCCGTCCGTATGAACAAACAGATCTCAGAGATGGTAGAAGATAGAGGTTTGGCATGTATGGGACAAATGCTTCTTATACGTGCAGGCAGATCAAGATTATTTTCAATTTTTGCCACGCCCCCTCCCGCCCCGCAATTTGGAAAAATCGACATATCTCCCACAGTTTTCTAGACAGATGACTCGTACCTTCTAGAGATAGTTAGTCATTAGCAATATGCATCAATTTGCCAAAGAAATGACAAAGATCGGATGAGCGGTTCTCAAGTTATGAGCAAATAAGTGAATCAACCACCGCCACCCCCCTCCCACACTTACACAACCAACGCTGCACAATCTTAGAGAGAGAGAGAGAGAGGGAGTGACAGAGAGAGCGCGAGAGAGTGAGAGAGAGAGGGAGAGAGATACTTAGAGGTGAGCGCAGTAGCAGCACTGCATACAGCTCCTACTCTAGGTACAGAGTATATTATAGTCGGGCTTGACCGACTTTCTCACTTGTTTTTTAATGTGAAACGATAATGTGTCGATCTTTGGCTCAAGGATTAAAATATTCGTAATAATTTTTACTTACCGTAACGAAAAACAAAAAATCGATACATGAAAGTTTAATGGTCCCACAGAGGCTTTTAAGTTGCTAAATATTTTTGTTGAAGTAGAAAAACTGTAAATTTAAAGAGTCTTAAAGAGTGAAGCAATTGCATTATAACATTCTATATATATTCCTTCTACCAAGGTGAGTTAGCAGTGAAGGCGCCTTAACTTGATTTAGAGAACGAAAGTTAAAGTCAGCCTTGCCCAACTTCGAGATACCCGTTACTCAGGGGAATAAATGTTAAATAGCCTTCCCATCTGCTAAATAACAGAGCATTAACATTAGTGTTAGCATTTTTAATTAACAAAGCATTAACAATATTGTCAGCATATTAGCATTATTTAGGAAAGTCAGCGCATGCTGATCCCAAATATATGGCAAAAGTTGTGTTAAAGAAAAGCCGAAAAAAAGCAACCTCTTTTTATACTCTGTACCGAAGGTACATAGCGTATTAAGTTTCTGCAAAAGTATGTGCTTGATCAGCATCAACAGCCGAGTCGATATAGCCATGTCCGTCTGTCCGTCCGTATGAACAAACAGATCTCAGAGATGGTAAGAAATGGAGGTTTGGCATGTATGGGACAAATGCTTCTTATATTTGCAGGCAGATCAAGATTATTTTCAATTTTTGCCACGCCCCCTTCCGCCACCGCAATTTGGGGGGTAATATTCTTTTATATTATTATTCATCCTAGTGCTACAATAACTTATCTTACTGCACTAGTCACACACATAATTGATCATTATTCTTAACTTAGATTTACAATTCAAAATTTAAATATTAAATATAAAATTGTAAACTTTTGAAATATATTTGGATTGTTTTATGTTTAGTTCTAAATTTCATCTGTTTTGTCTAATTGTTTATCTATTAGTTTTGTTTTCTAGGGATTAGACGGCTCTCTGAAGATGTGTTTTAAGATATTTTCTAAATGTGTGTGCGCTACTGATAGTTTTAAGGCTGTGTGGCAATTGGGGGCCAAAGGCGAACAGCAGTTACGAAAAAGTGTTTGTCGGAACAGGCCAGACTGTTTCTCACGCCGATTAGATTGCAGGTTCTTCTGGATGAGGGTAAAGCTTATCATGTTAAACAAGTAGTCCGGTTTTTTTGTCTATAGATTATTCTGTGGATGGAATAAAAGAATTCTATAACTAATTAAAGCGTCTAGGCTGAGGTCATATATTTTAAATGCAGAGCTTGTGACGTGATCCCTTCTTTCTAGCCCATAAATATATCTTGCAATGCTATTGTAGGTTACATTTAATTTGCGTTGGCTATCAGCATCACATTTACCAAAAATTTCTATACCGTAAAAAGGTGCAGGAATCACGAAGGACTTTGCAATCAGGTGTCGTATGCTAATTGGTAAACAATTTTGGGTAATCGATAGTTGCCTAAGCAGTGCGTAAGTCTTTCCAACTGCTTTGTTAATATGATCCTGTCAGGATAGAGTTGTGTTTAGGGTTATTCCAAGGTTCTCAGCTTTATTAACATATAGTATAGCGGCTCCGGATCTATTTCTATTTTGCAAAATTTTTTGTATTTAAGGTCTTTTTATGTATAACAAGGCACTTTGATTTGATGGGGTTGATGGAAAGTCCGTTTTTCTTGGCGCCAATCACTAACATTAAACAGATCATTGTTACACGCATTTATACACTGGTCAATTTTGATTCAAAGGACTACTAACGTACATTTGGACATCATGCTGCATACATATGAACTTTACACTTTGGACAACACACTGGGAAGATCATTAACATCACTGTAAACAAAAGGGCCCCTAAAACTGATCCCTGTGGAGCTCCATGATCGCGGAGAAACTCGGACATGGTTGCGTTCGATACAACTGCTTGTTTTTCTACTGTTAAGGTATGAACGCATATATGTATCTATTTGCCATGATAAATGATAAAGATCGGATGAGCGGTTCTCAAGTTATGATCAAATAAAACCTGTTAATCTCACCTGTTCCCCTACGCTTTTCGGTAGTTTTGCTGCCTTCTTTAGGGAGTCTGTTTGTTTTGGAAGAAATTACATACATACATATAAACGAATCTTCAATACATATTTATATAGACTAATTAAATGCTAGTTACCTTCTAAGTTATCGTCATAGCTCTTTTGGTATTGCACTTTGGTTGTTGTTGTCTATTGTCATTTTCACATGTTCATTTGATGTTTTACTCAAATTTTTAATTTATTTTTGATTATGTCTGATGTTCCGTCTTATCAGAACAGCTGAGTAGACTGAGTTCGTTTGCTGTTTATCTTCTATATGGTTCACGGTTTGCTCTGCTCTGCTCTGTCTTGGATCCGCAAACTCTCCAATGTCATTCTGGTCTTCCATCCCAAGATAGATATTAATCTTCAGAGATTGGAGCTTAAACCATTTTCGACGAAAAATAAAAAAATATTTGACAGCTATTATTTACTTTAATAAAAAAGTATTTTAAAAGGGAGATATTTGGAGTCAAAGCATTGGTGGGACTTTTTAACTCTAATATAAGGAATAAAAATTTATTGATCCTTAAGCCGCAAAAAATTTTCAATTCTAAAATTTACATGCCATTTTAGAGAGAGAGTGGCAGAGCGGATGTACTAAGAGCGTAGCTTGTAACTCTGTTGAAATATTTTGCCTATTTGAACGAACCAGCCAGATGCCTATATGATAAAGCTTCATGTCTGCTGCAGGTCTGGTGCAGAGAGCGTGTTCTCGAATTTGGGATTCAAATCTTGCAATAAGGAAGTCGTCGATTACAAATTTAAAATACATACTAACTCCGACAAGAGTGAAGACCGCATAAAACCGCATTCTTATCATTAAAATTTCCTTAGCAATTTTTAACTGCATTTCATACCTACAGAATATTCAGGAGAACCAAACCTTAGGCAGGACCTTTAAGAAAACAAACACACACAGAAGCGAATTTTCCGATTTGTCACTGAACTGTTTTTGCCGTCTGATTTCTGCTTCTTCTTACTGGAGAAACTTCTGGGCAACATTAATAAGTACTGCCCTCAGCAGAGTTGCCGCGATGAATATAAATGAATAAGCTTTTTATGTTTTCCACAGTTTTCTTATTTTCACATCAATCTCAAATTAGAAGTGCGACACTTCAATTACATTTTTAAGGCAAATATTTTATTTCAATTTGCGAAAGCGTACAATTTCCGCTACTATTTGCACACCAAGAATACAGTGTGTGTGTGTGTTATGTGTGTGCTGGGCGAAAACGACTGCTAAAATAGAACTAATGCACCATTACCTCATTGCCTCTTACTTTCAGTACTCCTTGCTGCAGACAGTGGTGGAGGCATGCCAGAAGAAGAAGCACTGCAAGTTTCACGGCTCTCCACAATTCTATGGACTGGGCGCCAGCGGAGTGGGCGACACATCCGGCACGAGCAGCTATCACAGCAGCACCGCCAGCTCCAATGCAATCAGCAGCGACCCCTGCCCCAAACGAAGGAAAATCGTTGAGGTTGCCTACAAGTGCCGTCCATGTAAGTCGCACATATCCACCGACAGACAGAGACTCAGTGTCAGGCGAACTCAAGTTTTGTTCAATTTTGTTGAATTTATTGGGCACACAGTGGAACAAGTAGAATGGCCAAAAAGCTACAAGGGCTACCCAGAGACCGAGCTAGTGGGTTTTTATTTTGGGCGCGGAACACCCTAGACTGCCATTATCGACACATAAACGTCCGGTTGTATAAGTTGAATGAAAGTTCGCGAGGATAGAGAGGTCCGAGTCAAAGGTTCTCCGGCTCGACAGCTGACGGTTGCCCGGGGGGGAATTATTTTGTTGTACAAATACTGAGCAAACTTTTCAGCTCCACATCCACAATAAGTTCAGTGCGCTGTCGTGCGTTCCAAAAATCCATTCAGGTGGAATGGGGGGGCGCGCCGTGCCGAAAGGACTAGTCTGTTCGCCGGGGCAATAGGCAGCTGCAAACAAGCGAGTCGGAAGCAAACTCCCGCCTCCCCACTAACTACACAATCCATTCGCCCATGGACGTGCTTTGTACGGCAGGGAAAACTTCGATGACACAAAATTAACTTTCAGCGCAGGGCGCTCGAAAATTGCAACGAATGTTGCGTCCTTGTTCAGCGAGCATTTGAATTTCACAGCCATTATCGAAACAAGCAAGATGAAGCGACATTCAAGTCAGATGCAGTGGAAAAACTCGTGACTTTCAATTACAAAGCGCCAACATCGGTGATTACACTACTCAGTGGGGCGACCCAGCAGCCCAGCCACCCCTTGATTATTGAATGGTCCTCCATCAGCGAATAAAAAGAAACCAATTTGATTCGAATAAGTGTTTGTTCCGCCAGCAAGCATGCGGGCAATTGTTACTGAGCAATTGGGTCCAATTTTAAGAGGCGTAGAAAGTATGTCGCTAACGACTTAACAGTCGGAGCAGGTGAAATTGAACCTAAACATTTGAAGATATATCTCGGGTGTTTTTTTATATCAACAAAAGATCGGATGAACGAAAGTCCAGTTATGAGCTGATACTTCAGCAGCAACTGTTTTAGCTGGCCGACTTTCGTACTTGTTTTGTGCGCACGTATATGCAAAAGAATGCCCGCAAAAATATCGACTAACTAGAGCGTAAGTTAAAGTGGGCTCTAACCGACTTCGATGTACCCGTTACTCATGAAAAAAACATGTTTAACAGTGTTCCCGCGTTCCTTAGTGTGGCCATCCGAGAAGTATGCAACATTTTTTTAGTGTGGGAGGGGTGGTAGCGGGGGGGGCTTGGTTGATTTGTTTGCTTATAACTTGAGAACCGTTCATCCGATATTTATCATTCTTTCGGCAAATCGATTCATTTTGCTAATTACTAACTATCTCTAGAATCCTCTATCTTTAAAACTGTAGGAGATATAACTTTTTCCCAATTTGGGGGGCGGGAGGGGGCGCGGCCAAAATTTGAAAAAAACTTGATCTGCGTGCAGATAAAAGAAGCATTTGTCCCATACATGTCAAACCTCTATCTCTTACCATCTCTGAGATCTAGGTGTTCATACAGACGGACGGACGGACGGACGGACGGACGGACGACCGGACGGACGGACAGACGGACAAGGCTAAATCGACTCGGCTGTTGATGCTGATCAAGAATATATATACTTTATATGGTCGGAAATGATTCCTTCTGCCTGTTACATACATTTGCACGACTTTAGTATACCCTTTTTACTCTACGAGTAACGGGTATAAATATAATAAAATATACTTTATCTTTAAGCATTTTAAGTAGTCATGTGAAACGATTTTAAAAATGTTCAACATAATTAAATTTTTATACTCTGTACCGAAGGTACATAGAGTATATTAAGTTTGTGCAAAAGTATGTAACAGGGAGAAGGAATCATTTCCGACCCTATAAAGTATATATATTCTTGATCAGCATCAACAGCCGAGTCGATATAGCCATGTCCGTCTGTCCGTCTGTCTGTCCGTCTGTCTGTCCGTCCGTATGAACAAACAGATCTCAGAGATGGTAAGAGATAGAGGTTTGACTTGTATGGGACAAATGCTTCTTATACTTGCAGGCAGATCAAGTTTATTTTCAATTTTTGCCACGCCCCCTCCCGCCCCCACAATTTTGAAAAAAACGTCATATCTCCCACAGTTTTGTAGATAGATGATTTGTACCTTCTAGAGATAGTAAGTCATTAGGAATATGTATCGATTTGCCAAAGAAATGATAAAGATCGGACGAGCGGTTCTCAAGTTATGAGCAAATAAGTGAATCTGAATCACTCCCGGCCACCCCCGCCACCCACCCTTTCACAACCAACGCCGCACAATCTTAGAGAGAGAGAGAGAGAGAGAGAGAGAGAGGAGGGAGAGAGAGAGAGAGAGAGGTACAGAGTATATTATAGTCGGGCTTGACCGACTTTCTCACTTGTTTAGTTTATAGTTTTGGGGATTTATTTTAACGCTTTTTATAACAATTACTTAGCATTCCGCTGCCTCTGCTGCACAACTCTTGAAATCGTCTATTCTGGTCAATTTGGGGAACTTGATAAAACTTCGACATAACTCCCGCCTCGATGAAACCACTATTTACGAACTCAATATCAAAACTAATTGACCTTATGGCAGCCGCTCTTCAATTATAATTCCATTCAAATTGGCTTCATCCGCTACTCGCGACTCTTACCCCCGTTCCCCTCCCCCTCTCTTGTTTATTGCTGTTTCTTTCTAACACATGTCTCTTATATCAGCTATCGTATGTTTTAGAGAGCCAAGAAATCATACATACAACATAAGTGTGAGTCGTTCCCGTGGACCAATTTTCCACATTTTCTTTCTTAGTGCGCGCCTGCACAACGAAGGTCTATGCCAAATCTTAGATCTGTAGAACCAGCAGTTTTGGCTGTGGGTTGATAATATGTCAGTCCGTCAGTCAGTCGGGCCTACAAATTTGTAAGTATAGATAGATAACACGGTGTGACAGTCAAAAAACTTCTAGGATGCGACGTAGTGTAGGTTGTAGATATAGTTAACTGTAACATTGTGGCATACCAAAAATTTTTCGTGCACGTCAAAATTTGGAATAACGGTTAAAAACCCGTATTTGCGAGGTTGATGGAGTTAAAAAATCATATGTCTTCAACTATGCATCGTACAATAGCATGTAATACGTCGTTGGAAGGAAAAAAATAGCACATTTCCAACGGTGTATTACATTGCAATCTCGGATATAAATTAAGGAGGCTACATGTAAAAATATAATGATTTTTTTAGTTTTTTGCGACTTCGCCTTACTTTGAACGAAAATTAATAAGTCAAACTTGTATAAAACTGTTTACTTTTGGTATGCAGTTTCAAAAAACATTTAATTTCGCGTATTTTGCAATTTAGTTTATTAAAATATAATAGTTTTTGATCCGCGTAAGTTCAATTTGGCCGAACACGAGTGGAATGAGAGAATTGAGCTTTTCGTATGATACAGTTATTGAATTGAGCTTCTTGTATGATACCGTAACGGTATTACCGTTATTGAAAGCAAAGGCAGAACAACTTAAACAAATAATCATAAGAGATTGGCATTGAAGCGTTCATTATTTGGTGATTAAGATCGTGTAAAATTTAAATTTAAAATGTGTAATAAGCGAAATAAGTTTTGCTATATTTTTGGTTTATTTACGGACATTAGTCGAAGGTGTAAGTTTCGAAATAATATTTCAGTAGTGAAAACATACAATGCTATCTTCGATCGTTCTTACAAAACTAGTAGCTGGTACGAACCAGAATATGTTTGCAAGTGTTATTGCACCAATTTCTTGCCAGATAATCTGGGCCAGTTCAGCGACGAACAAGGTGAAAGGTTTCACCAAGAAACCAAAGATAAAATCAACATGAAGACGAATTACTGCTGGTCACTTAAACGAGAAACCGATTATGATCAGTTCAAAAGGAAAAGATCGAGTAAACATTTTTAAGTCGCATTTCCAAAAACGGTGTAATATAAGTTCAACAAATGTCTTTAAACTGTCACAAAACATGATTAAAACAAAGTCATTAACTCGATCTTTCTTTTTCAAAAAATTCCAATTAACTAAAGTACCTTGAAATGTTTTATTTAAATTTACAGTACCTACTTAGAGACAATCTCATTCTAAAATAAAAATTCTCTAAGAATTTTGTATAAAGTGCTCAACAATATTATGGTCGATAGCAGTAGCGTACGCAGGATTTTTTCAGGGGGGGAGGTTTCAGAACAAAAATTTTAGTATAAAAAAATTTCGCATATAAAAATTTCCCCCAAGGGGGGGTTTAACCCCAAAACCCCCCTGGGTATCCCATCCCACTGTAATACCATATCACAACGAGCCCCTCATCAGGCCCATAAATTTCTCCTATACCGGAATTATTAATGTGCTGGGCTTCCCAGCCACTGAGTTGGGCAGTGAGGGTGTGCCACTGGGCTTGCAGATCATAGGCAACTTTAACGAGGATCGTCTGTGTCTGGCCGTGCCTGAGGAACTGAGGCGTGCCTTTGGCGGCTGGAAACGGCCAGATATAAAAATGGACTTAAAGAAGGAGGAGTAGTTTACTCCACCCCCCAAAACCCACCCATTTTTGTATAGAATTGTGTACTTTAAGTGCCTCGTGTAATATCAGATGTGGTTTTTAATCTTGATCTTTATAAATCTGTTTAACTTTTCAATTATAACTTTACGGTGTAATCTAGGTGATCCTTTAAATCACTGTTTTTCTGCTCCAGGACAATGTATCATGTATCAATATTGCATTTAAAAATAAACATTAATTTGCAAATGAAAAAAAAAAAAAAAAAACAAATAATGGTCTAAATTGAACAAATCTTTGTAAGTCGCCTTCGGGGCCCGAAATATGAGTATAAACCAAATTTCGTGCAGAAATCCTTATAATTAGACTTTATGCCAAAAAAAATCGAATTTGGGACCATGGTGCAGGGCTGCAAACACAAATATTTTTCCGGAGCTCCGGCTTGCAGGTTCGAACTAAAATTTACCAATGGTTAATGTTCGCAAAATTGAGGTTCCAGCTTTTTGAACAAATGCTTTTCACAATATTAACAAAAAAGTAGGGATGTCGAAATATCGATATCGAATATTTGTTGAATAAATTTTTGGTGTGTATTTTTGTTAGTTTCGGCCACAAAAATGGGGGTTTTCTGAAGGCATTCTTTGGATATTACTAGTATTACTGATGCTACTAATATCCAAGAGAATGCCCTTCAGAAACCTTCCTTTTTGTACAAAAACAAAAAAAAAGTATTCATAAAAATATCGTCAAAATGTATTCGATATCGATATTTCGACAACCCTAAAAATAAAGCAACCAAAATGTAAATGAATCAAAATTTTATTTATTTTCAAACCCGAAATACTAGATTTAAGACTGTTTTGGTGTATATTAAGTAAATTTCATTCTTTTAGGTTGTATTAATCTTAAGCTCAATCCAAATTAAAACACGTAAAATATGTTCTTAATTGAAGTTTAATAAATTATAAATTCAACTAATAATCGAACATTTTTACTGTTAGTACAAAAAGTTCTTGATTCAAGAACGTTTGTTCTTATTTTAATATAATTGTTTCGTTTTCCGATTCTAGACTGTTTCTTATCTAATTTTTTGTATAATTTTTTTAAATTTTAAGCATAAAACGGTACGAGAAACTCTGCCAGTTGTTTTTTTTCTGAGTGTAGAAACTCAGCGACACGTTCCCATGCTCTACAAAATTTTAAAATGAAGCAAATTTTGATGTGGCATCGCAAAAATTGAAATGAACGTTACGGTTATCGATATTACTCAAAAAAATCAATATCGATATCAAAATTTTCAACATCGATCGCGCCAAAAAAACATCGATATATCAATATATCATTAGTTTCTAAAGCTCAAGAAAACTAAAAAGTTTTTAAGTAACGTCTTTACCATAAAACTGCTAATTACCATTTCTATTGGTCGTTGTATCTCATCTTTTCCACACGATAACTTTAAGATTTCAGTCAGGACTGCAAATCGGTTCGAGTTGAACCGGTCCGGAGACGGAGACTCTGGGATTTCTGTGTCAAACCCTGAACCGAAGCAGAAAACTTATTAAGCCCGAACCTGAACCTTAACCGGAGCGAAAAATAGTTGAATAAGCTTCGGATCAGAAAAAAATATTATTACAACAATAGCTACAAAAAACGCCACACGGTATGAAAATTATTCTCATGTGAAATTGACTGGATTTTGTAATAAATTATCACTTTTTAATGGGCAGACGACTAGGGATGTCGAAATATCGATATCGAATACTTGTTGAATATATTTTTGGTGTGTATTTTTATAATATTCGGCCACACAGAGGGAGATTTTCTGAAGGCATTCTCTTGGATATTATTAGTATTACTGACAGTACTAATATCCAAGAGAATGCCCTTAGGGAAACCATTTTTTGTCCAAAAACCGAAAAAAAGTATTCATAAAAATATCGTCAAAAGTTATTCGATATCGATATTTCGACAACCCTACTGACGACCCTTTGACGACTATTGATTGAGAAATGTCTATCGAACTGGTCGGAGCTTTCACAGTTTGATATTCAAAGCACGAATTTTTCTCGATTTTTTTCGCTTTTGTTAGCCTCTAAGAAATCTAAAGTTTTTCGAGGTAAAATTTATGCGTGTGCAAAAAAAAACTCAGTCAAATTTAGACTCTGATGAAAAAACCAAAAACGCGGTTCATGAAGTCGTACCAAATCGATTATTTAAAAAACTAAATAAAATCCGACTGTAATTTTTTGGGATACCAACCCCTTTTAAATTTACTAAAGAATTATGATTAATTTTCATTTCATATAGCTTATATTTTTAAATGCCGAATTTGCAAAATACTTTTAATTTCACTAGCCCAAATGCAAAACGTAAAGTTAATAGTTAGCGACCTTTCTTAATCTTAGAATTTGAGTATTGCTTGCTCGAGGTCAAACGTTTGAATCCGACAGGAATCAATTCCACATTCGAAACACTTTTGTGGAAGTGGAATTGAGAACAAGGTCAATTACCTTTTATCTAGCTGCTATGAATGCTATTTAGCTATTTTTCGATATTAAAACGTAATTGCAAGCATGCAGGATTTTGTATTGGTGTTTTATGTTTTGAATGTTCGTACATATTTAGAAAATTCACAAAAAACCGTTCTCACACTTAGCATGCAATTCCAATTCGTACTTTTTTTTTTAATCCAAGAAAGGAATTCAAAGATTGTTTAACAATTATAATGCCTCAAAGATTTGGGTAAACTATCATTGTATAAACAAGTAAGACCGTTGCAGTACAACTGTACAATTGACAAACACACACACATACAAAAACTCACACACACACATAAACAAACGCGGAAATTTTGCCAATCTGAAACAAACTTGATTTGCGTACGGTATACACCTATGTACATGCAAAAATTTGTATCTCTATCTCTTATAGTCTCTGAGATCCACGCGATCATACAGACAGTCGGACATGGCTAAATCGACTCGGCTGTTGATGCTGATCAAGAATATATATACTTTATAGGATCGGAAATGTTTCCTTCTCCCTGTTACATACATTTGCACAACTTCATGATCCCCCATTTTCAATGGGTACAGGGTATAAAAAGGTCCAGATGTTGCCGAGTTTTTTTAATTCAGTTAAATCATTCATAAATTACTTAAACAAAAGCAAAATATTATACTCCAAATATCAGTAATTGAATAAGTTTGCTCTGATTTACATTCATGTTTTCTGAATTAGCAAACAGCTAAATTCGGGGGTGTCACAGAAATCTCTAGAGATTTTGACCTCGGTTGGTATGCAAATCGCTCGAAAAATCCGTCGGTGTTCCAGAACTTCAAGAGATTTCATTTTCTTATTTGAAAATCTAGTTAGAACAGAAACTGTTCCAATTAAAGTTCCATCGCTAAAAACAGCTATAAGGCGCGATTCATCAACATATTCCACAAATTTCGTAGTCCGAAAATATACCATAACTTTGCTAATTATTGACTGATTTTAGAAAACAGACTCAAGTTTTACTCGTAAAATTAATTCTTTTTAAATAATAAAACAAGTATAAGGGGTTTCTACCAAAATAGTGTTCAAAAACATCACCAAAGTCAAAAAAAAATTTAAAAAAAAAATTGTTTACCTAGTTAATACTCCAATAAAAGGAAATTAAACCTGTTAAGTCATGTATCGCACGTTTAAAGACCTAAGTTTCTTCTTTCCAAAACTGGTAAAAAAAAAATTAAAATCAGTGGATATTTGACGAAGCTATGGGCGTAAAATTGTGAGAAGCTTGGCTTGGCCCCTTTGGAGGAGCTATATAGCCAATTTTACATTTTTACATGGGCGTAAAAGAGACTGTATGTGCAAAAAAAGTTTTTTTTTACCGTTATTCAAAATTTCGATGTGATCCAAAAATTTCTAGTATGCCACAAAATTCTATTTAACTATACCTAAAACATTTGATTTTTTTGTGTCACAGTGTGTAATAATTGGAATATATAAAAATTATTTGATATTCTGTTTAAATTGGGTAAATCAGAGCCGAATCAAGGATCGAACCAAATCCTTCACCTAAAAACCTCGAGTCTTTAAATTTCGAACATTAGCCATTGGTAAATTTTGGTCTTAACCCGCTAATCGGAAAAAAAGATTCAATCGTTAACAATCATGTATTTCTTCCAGAAAGCCGCAATGGCAATCCGAAAAACGACAGCTTCGACCCCGGCTGACGCAACGTGTACAATACTAAAGGATATTTTTTCCAATTTTCAGGCATTAATTAATATCTTTACAATTGACCAATTGGATCTAGTTTATGAGTAATTCCTCTTAATGTCATTAGAAGTGTTTTTTTTTGTCAATTTTAAAAATTAATCAAGTTTATGTAATTTTATTGTCTTCACATGTGTGTGCATAAACGACCTTTATGATAATCAAACCTTCATTATTATCCCGGCTCGAGGTCTCGTTATGCTTGCACATAACTTTAAAAACAGGAACAAAACACACCACAAACGATAACTTTGATTGCAGAATTGCATTCAAACCGGGGTTTTTGTTGCTATAAATGGAACTATTTCTGCTTAGGTTCAGGCTCGAGGTCTCGACATGCACATAAATAATTATGGGTGACTGTGTTAGAAGTGGCGGGGAAATCTCTCTCACTAACATAGTAAGGCCAAATTGGAGACACACACACACATACAAAAGGGTCAAGTAGTTTAAGAACTCCCAAACGACACAAATTTTAAATTTTGAATGCTTTTGGAAAAGGTTTTATGGCCAAAACATGGGAAAATTTTCGAAGGTGCACTGGGAACCACATCCGCACTGCCAAATCGGAAAATACAACTCTTAACTATTTTAAATGACTTGTTTTGGTATCTCAAAGTAAAAGCTATATGACACTTGCCGATATTGGCGGACAATATTGTTCCTGCCGAAAACATTGTGGGCCGCCAACACGGCATTTTGTGATGGTAAAAAAATCACTGTGCGAAATCTTCGCTTAAATCTATTGATAGCAAACCCTAAAACAAATAGTTTGAAGCTCATTCAGCAAAAATTATTTACTGCAAAAGTTTCATTAACGACTTTTAATGCTCGCTCCTAATCCCGTTTGGCAAATATTGGAGCTAGTTTAATTAAGAAGCACAACTATGATGTCTCCGCTACCCCCAATCGAAAGCTAGCTGCGACTAGCTCCTCTATCAGCGAACAATAAGCCACAATTTGCTTCGAATCAATGCTGGCTGATTGTCCAGTCAGTGAGCGTACCAAGGTAGCAACAGCAGAAACTAATTTAAAATAGTTTAAAAAGATGAAAGCTGCAATTTAACGTTATCTTCTTCTAGTCTCAACTTAATAAAAACTGCACATTTTCTTTTAGATGAGTTTCGAAGTAAAGTGGCATGCACAAATGATGTAGCGCAGCTGGAATGTAACCCATATTCTCGCATAGCAGTATATAGCGCCAGTTTTGGACGCACAGAGTACGAGAGCATTCAGTGTCCCCAGCCGCAAGGCGTTCGCGAAGAGAGTAAGTACGCGGAAAGCGGTCAAAAGTTGACGATATATTGACACTGATTTTCTGCAACATCCTGGCACATTGCCTCACTTTGGTTGCCACTCACAGCGTGCCTGGCCTCGTACGCCACGGAAACTGTCATGCAAATCTGCCACGGACGACGACGCTGCAATCTGGCGGCTGATGCAAATACCTTTGGTACTCCTTGCCAGCCTAACTCGCGGATGTATTTGAAGGTTGTTTACACATGCGGTAAGTAGGTTCGGGGAGGGCGGCGGACAACTGGGACCCGCCACTCAGAATGATTTAGTGGGCTCCATTGTTGGCGCATCGCAAGATTGATGCCTGATGCCTGGCGTCCGATGTTGGCCATGTGATTTATGTGCCTCGCTTAGTCCCGCTATTCTATGTCTTTGTTCTCCAGTGCCGAAGCAAGTGCTCAAGGAGAGCAACGAATCTGAGGTGGAGCCCGATGAACCGGAAGACTTTGAGGGCGACATCAACGACCTGTACGACGATGAGTTGAGCTACAAGGAGTCTGAGGCGATACCAAAGCTGTATAGCAACACCACAGCCACGGGGCGTCGGAACGCGACTAGCGGGCGAGACGGGTCGGTGGCCAATGCCAATCCAACTCGCAATCAGACCGGCACGAATGGCTCACTGGACACAGATGTGGATGGCAGTGGGGTGAACCCGGTGATGACGCACAGCGCCGACCTAAGTCTAGAGGGTAAGATGATTTTATTTTCTAACACCCACCAAATACACTTAGAAAAAAAAAGCGAACTTAAACTTAAAATCAACTGTGAATAATTTTAAACTTCTTGAACATTTGAACCAAGAGTTTATCTAGAATATTTCTTGAATCAAGTTCCAGCCCAATAAAGAAAGAATGATGAAAGATTCCAAACTTGTTCTCTTAAGTTTGTGATAAAGTAATGGCCAGTTTCATTTAATTATACTTTCCTTTGAGCAGAGCTCGTCCATAACCAACAATACATATTTTCACTTAGCTCTGCACACCTCAAAGACAGAACAGAATTGCTTACTGCCATCGCTCTCGCGGTTAAGTTGCTCTGGTTACAGTGCGCCAATAACAGGTCAATGTTAGTCCAGTCATGGAGCGCTCCCTCTCAATTTTGCTGGTGCTAAACGATTGTGCCCAAAAAGATACTTTATAGTGCCAGTGGGAAATCATTGTGGTTAGGGCGAGACGACCATATTCCTTAATGTATCCTGTGAGAGTAAGTGAGAGAGAACAGCTGACCCAAAAGTTTCCAGAACGCGTGAGTGAGAGCGAACAGTTAACAAATTTCTGACAAAAGCGGTGGCGACTGAGCAAAGTTTTTTTCTAATACTGATTCTCCATGGTCCAGTGATAGTGTTCTTTTTCTTGTCGTTGCCTAGCCTCTAGATTCTAGCGTGAGCGAAGAAAATCAGTGTGAGAGACTGAGACAGAGGCTACACCTAGCCGAACACAAGCCCTCATACATACAAAAAAGACACTTTTTGAGTCATCTTATCAAAAATTGGTAGGGTCATTTAACGTGGAATAAAAAAACCGAAAAAGGTGTCTCTCCACTCATGATCAAAGTCAGAGTTTTTGTCTCCCTCTATTCAATAATTTAGCTGGATTTTTGCAGCCAAACACAGACATCAATTCTGCTTTTGAGTCATAACGGTCCTCCTGTCGGATCGGATATTTTTAGGAGTAATATCCCCTTTCCATTGACCACATTTCTTATCATGCTTGATACATATTTGCAACTTTTTCTGGTGAGTCTTCAGGAATTGGTTAAATGTACAAAAAATACAAGAAAAGATTGCTTCTTGTTTCCTTGCAAGTTAATTTCCGAGGTATGTTCTTCCAAATTATTATTTGACTTTCGATTTATCTTCCTTTACGGTTTCAGTTTTGAGGGGTTACTCAGTTCGAAGCTTCATTTCATGGTCCTGCACGAACGACCGTAACAGGTTTGAAGCGGTCCAAAGCGAATTATTAAAAGATTCAATAAATCCAAACTAAAATGAAACTATTGTAATTGGATGAAACATTGCCACCGTTTAAACCTAACTCAACTTGATATTTTTTCCAAGTGTACCAGCTGAACTCCGGTCGGCTTTGTGAGCGACAATCATGCAACGTCGCCATAATCCCCATCAGAGCCGTCTCATGCTTATTGTCACAGACATTTCTGAAGTCCAAATCTGATTTGCAAACAATATTCCGTTGTCGATGTCCCCTGACTGACTGTCCAACCATATTGCTGTTTGTCCTCATCCTGGGCTCAGTTGATGCCATTTTTTAATATTTGGCGAGGCTTTACAGCTGCTTTATAATCACATTCTGTCTCGTTTTGTATTCGCAGACGACCAGGAGCGTCTGTATTTGTATCTGCTAATCATTGGTTCACTCGGCGTACTGTTTTCCATTGTCATTGTGGCCACGCGCTTGGTTTTACAAAAGCGTCGTGGCTTGGCCAGTGACACGCACTCAAATTCTTCTACAAAATGCGGCGGAGGAGCGGGCCTAGTGGACGAGACGACTATTCCCAGTGGTTTCAACGATACCATTTCTGAAATAGATGCCGACATCGACCTGACCACTCCCATACCGTTGCCTAGCGTTTCCAAGAACGAGGTAAGTGCCGCCTTTAGATCCTTTAATCAAGTGGTACCTCAACCCCGCCACCGCAGAACTATGTGACCTATGCACCGGCTGGTAGTATGTATGCTACTCTAGCTCCCAGCCAACTAACAACGGGAACTGCGCCCGGCTTGATTGCTAACCCACTGCTGGTGGGAGCACGTCAGTCGCCCGACCTAATCGGCCTGTCTTCCGGCAGCTTTGTGGCAACCAGCAGTGCTGGCGGGGTGGCCGGTATACTTACCCCGGCCATTGTAATTGGCGGCAGTGCACCCGGAGGAAGTTTGCCCGGAAGCAGCGCCATAAGTAAGTACTCCTCAGGCTAAGACTCTTGCCGTCCCTGCAAACCTTCTTCGTCTTGACAGGTACCATGGTACCCATCACTTCGCTGGCACAGTACACTACAGCGCCCACCATACGCGGTGGATACATTATTAATGCCGACAGCATGGGTGTGCTCCAGCGACCGAATAGCACGCCAACGCCACCATCTTCATTAGCGGGTGGCTCGCCAGCCCATCCGCCCGCCCAGCAGCAAATGCCATCACCACTGGCCATGACGCCCCTTGGTCATGTGACTGTACCTGGCACATCCACTTTGCGTCGTACAAAACCGGCACTGCTTCAGCCCCAACTGTCCTACGACGGTACCGCTCCGCGTACCCTTTCCACTGGCGTGGCTGTCGGCTCTCAGTACTACTACGGATGACAGAGCACGCTGGACTGCGAGCCACATGTGTACACCACAGCGATAAGCATCGCCTCTCCCTCTCCCTCCCCGAACATGCACAGCCAGAGCCAACCCAGGCCGGATAAGCCGGGACCACGTCAAGCCGCAGCCTCGGCCGAAGCCACAGCCTCCGTTGTCGCTGCTGATGCCGGGCCCTAGCCAGCCTCGCTTGGGCGCAGCACTAACGACAATACGAATCAGCCAATGCCAGCGAGCTCTTCCTGTGCGCTGCAGCAGCAAGTGAACGAGTATTCTGGGTAAGAGTCAACGCGCTTGGATGGCTGCCAGTGGATGAGCGAGAGCTGTTTTTAAAATATGGATGAGCTTCCGGTAACTGTAAATACCTAATGAATGAAACACAGACACACATTCATGCACAATTGTGGGATAGTTCGCAGAACGTCGCCAATGATGTAGCGCTAGTCAAAGTTAGTCAAATCTTAGGGTAAGTTGAAGATTGTTGGTACATCAGCGTGGTTCTCAGCTAGATGAATGATTGAGTGTAAATAATAAGGAATAAGGGCTTAATTTTCGAATTGGTTTCGGGAAGGGGAAACCCTAAACCAATTTGAATTTGTAAGATTTTCTTTTAAACCGCTTTGCTTAGATTTTGGTGTATTTGTAGGTTACGTAGCGTCGTCGAATATACTAATCTTTTGTGTTTGATTCTCAAGCGATCAAAGTAATAAGGAAGCAGTATTTGTTTTTGAGAAAATAGCGTATCTCGACTAATGCTGAACTATTGTGTCCCCTACTGAGTTTACAACTCTCCCAGCAGCCCTATTTCCTATACGAGTGTCAGAATTTTAGAGGGTTCTGGGCCTGAGCCAAAGGTGAGGTCCGAAATCTGAGGTAAATTCGCAGCATTGCGACTTAAGATCCATAGCTGCAAACTTTCCGAGCTTTTAACAAACGAAATTAACAAGGTGCACTCTCACGTCTCAAATACATATTGTCTAAAGCGCACGTACCCATGCTGCTGAATTACTGCTGCCTTTTTGGTGCTCTCAGCTGAAATCTGTTCCCGAAGAGCTTCTACAGTTCATCCTTCGTTCGGTTCGATATGGGTACGCCCAGCTGCTTGCTTCAATCGAGAGCATTTCTCTGGAATTCTCGTATCGTGCTCATACCTGCTTTGGTCTACATTCTAGGGCAGGGACGCACATGCCCATTCCGCACGACTTCCATTTGTTGTTGTGGGACGCAAAGAAATACTTTGCGCGTATAAGCCATAAGCCTACATAAAGCAAAAACATATTCATATGCTGGCTCTATGTTTTGTTGTTGTCGCGTTCAGAACTGAAAAAACAATATCACATGTGACTTTCTTCTCTCTCTCCTATGCTTCTGGAAAGTTAAAAAGCAACAACAATGTTGCTTGTGCGTAGTTAGCGGCGGCACACGCACACACAAACAAAAAAATTGGGTTTCTCTTTTATTTCATCATGTGGGGGTTCTTGCTTCAGATATATTTTGTGCATTTGTATTGGTTTTCACGCGCCGGAAAGCTTATTCTGGGCACCCCTGTTCTAGGTATTTTCACGCAGGCCTTTAGTCGTGTAAAGTAGGTCCTTCGCTTAAGTCAAAGAACACTTACCAGCTAAGGATCAGCACCAGTCGTTTTAAAGCAGTTCGCCTCAGCCGAAGGGTTGCCGAACTTATGCATACTAAAACAATAATTAATATGCACATCTTAGTCGAATTTAAAAATCTGTGGAAGGAATTACTTAAAAATGCTTGTCCTAGGCGGGTCAAATGTTCCCGCGAACCCATCTACTTTTACAATATGCAATTTTGTTCATACTTCAAAGACTCTACGATAGTTCTTTAAACCGGTCTCCAAACAAAAGTTTTTCTGGTCAATTTCCTTTCTGCTATGAAAAGATCTTCTGTAGGCAAATGTTTATTGCTGTCATTTACATATAATGATAATTGTTGATGTTTTTTAATCCATTAATGGAAAATGTAATAAAACAATTCAATATATTTCCTATTCCATAAGTTCTTGATTTCAGACTTTGAGTTGATTGAAGCGGCACGTTATTTTGCGGAATTTACTTAAGACTTGGTAATTTATTATTCATTTGGTATTCGCCGTCGTGTGGAACCATGTAAATTTAGTTATAGCTAGTGAGAGATGAAAAGTTTCATAGGTCGCATCAAAATGATTCAAGTTTGTCAACGTCCATTTGTTGCCGAGGAACACTGCAAAACAAATCAATGAAATTTATTTTTCAAACGGCCCAAAAATTAACTGAAGTTTAACAAAAGTAACAAAGTAACAATTAAGTAGATGAAACAGTTTTTATAAATTTACAGTTTTGTTTTTTTTTTTTTTTTAATTTCTGCTTTAATTTTATTTCAAACTTTTATTTGTACAATTTTATTTTTTTGTAATTTCTGCCATATTGTATACAGATTTCGTTCATCAGTTAACCCAACGCTGTTTGGTTCGGAAATCGACCGAAATGTGTTTAATCATCCCAATAATTTTTTATTTGACAAAGTTTCTACTAAAATATTTCTAAAAATGGGACAACTTTTTTCATCCAGTTTAAATCTAAAAGATTTCCCAAAATGATTCGACTCGAAGATGGGCCGACAATCTGCATGCTAAGGTCCTGTAAATAAAGTCCGTTAAGCTAGTTAGCCTATTGTCAGAAAATAAGGTGCTTTTTTATTAAGTAAAAATGCTTGCACAGAAAAGTAAAATTAGGAGATCAGACGTCTGGCTACAAAAGTAGGTGATGTAAATTTAAATATCCATTTCAACTCCACATACGAATAAAAATTATAATTTGTTTCTAACCCCCAGTTCCATGATTTTATGTTCTAAGATCAATCAAATTAGTTAGCCCAGTTGTGTAGAAAATATTCTTGAAATCGGAACAAATCAACTGCATCAAGTTATTGGGTACTCAATAAATTGTTATTGAAGTGAAAACATTATACTACCCAGTCTTAGACTGCACGATTTTCTGCCGTAGTCTGAATAGTTTTCTATAGAATTGAAGAAGTCACCAGATTTTTCTAAACCTAAATAACATTTTCTATTTGTAACAACCTTGTAGGAATAAATTTAATTTGTGGCTATTCTTTCCTCAGCCTCAAGATAAATTAATTCTTGAAATCAGAAATTTGTTTTTCTTGTTAAGCCCATACGCTTGAAGTACAACTTCACTTTAAATTGCATGTAAGGAGGTCGAAGTTGAATGTAACTTAACGGACAAGTTGCACGTAACGCAATTTGTGGAGACTATGTAAAATGGCTGTGGGCCTTATTTGCTTGAGCAGCAGACGCAGCTTGAGAATGCACCATGTAACTCCTCTGCTTCTACCGCCCGACCAGCTGAAGTGCTTTAAGCTAAAGTGATGTAAACAAATAAATATAAAAAACATGGCAGAAAACAGGAGCGAATAGTTGTTTGAAATATTTTCCATGACAAAAAAATATCTTTAATTGCGGTGAAAACGCGGATGTCATTTTGATCTTTTCCTGGGATGGAACGGAAATTTTGAAACACATAAATTTTTGAACAAGGCTTGAGGAAAAGTGGCCGAGTTCTACAAAAATCAACTCATCAAACAAAATCGATCGAGCATGTGCTCGCACATTAAAATCAAAACGTGGTAACTTTTAGAGGTGGGAGGGGGGTTACGTACTCGGTGTCGTGGGTGGAAATTTGTTTTTCGGTTTTAGTCTTTTTAGGGTGAGTGAAACTATGTAAATAATCGATATTTGACTATCAAAAGGGCTTACAAGTAATTAGAATTTGTATAAAACCATCTTTCGTACGCATATTTTTTCTGTCCCCTGCAAGCGCGGAGCATGCCACCATTTTGTAACCGCCAAGTATCTTGCTCCTGCGGCTGCTTCCTGATACCCAATAAGTGAAAGTAAATTGCGTGGGGCTCATTTAATGTTATCAATAATGTAAAGACAACCATAAACATAAACACATTGCCTACAAATAGGCCGCACACACATCATGCGAGTCTAGCTCCAAGCAGGAGGGGGTAAAACTAATGGGTTGTCAGTGCAAGGACGAGGCGATATCTAATACGAATTCAACCATATAGGGCGACGCACTTCCGGGGCGACGGCGAGTTGCGTAAACAAAACACGAGTCTTCATAACTGTTGAGACATATGCAGGGACCCCCCGTGCCTGTGCTAGAATGTTGTGTGTGTGTGTAAGGCGCTGAGCCATGTAAATGCTTCACGGGGAGTCTGGCATCTAGGCTGGGTCGAATGAGCGATTTAACATGTGTGCGCGTGTGTCTATAATTCTGTGTGTATTTCAGATTAATACGGTACAAATGTACGAGCGTAATTAATATCCGGCATTATAGTCCCCCAGCAAGGCCAAAGGGCTAATGAATGGCTCCAAACGTGCCAAGGTAAGAGGTGAGTGTGTGTGAGAGTAAGTGAGGTCAGACCACGCTGGTGTCACAGTCATAGTCTAGTCTAAATGCAATAATTTCATTCGCATCTGCTTTGGTTTACGTTAACTTGTTGAAATAAGTCTACTGATTTCGTCAACTAGATATTTGCGCCTGATTCATTGAGTTTGCGTTTGCCGTTTGTTGGTCTAGTTTTAAATTGTAACTCACATCATGTTGTTCCGTTTGAGGTTTTCATTTCAAATGTCAAGTGCCTTCCTAATTAGCATTTAAGTGTGTACCTAACTATGTACTTCTAATCGTAGGCATGTAAGTTTGAAGTGTGTGTATACACAATCTATAGCCAAAGCAAAATACTCGTTATCAAACACATATAAATAGTTTCCCAAGTAGTCAGAGTGTAAATATTGGGAGGAAAGTAAGTGAAAAATGTTTGGTGCAACAAGCTCTTGCAGCTTACAAATCAGAGACGGGCAAGTGAAAGTAGCCAGGTGTTTAGGGGGGTATAGAACTGGCGATAACCATCATAGTGCAGAGAGGTGCCAGGATGAATATGTCGCACAAAAAGGAACAAACAACATAAAACCTAAAATTTAGAAAAAATACTTGCTTTGACTCTATCTAAAGTGGTCTAAAAGTGGGAGATACGCCTGAAGTACAAAAAGGTAGGGGTCAACTGGACAACCCATTTACACTACTTGCGAGCGTCAGTGACCAGTCCCCTCCAACAACTGTGTGTAGCTACCAAGTACTTAAGCTGGAAACATAACAAAGTCGAAATTGCCATTGTCCCATGCCCTTGTGATAGGCCAGTGAAAAGCTTGCTCGTCTCTAATGTAAATGCAACCCACTGTAGGATCCACTGATCGGCCAATTCAATTAATAAACAGCATTGAACCGAAAAGAAATTTATTAAATGTACATATTACCTTCATGTTACATCAGACTTAAGCTAATTGCGCTAATTGTATTCGTGAATCGTAAACTACAAACAAAAACTAAAACACAAATATAAATACTAAATAAATTAATCCATCGGAACTCTTCATGCAAACGCACTCTTACCGGATTCCCAAACCCACCATCCGCTCCTTAAAACCCCGACGTAACGGCCACAGCTTGGAAAGTAAATCGGTGGCATTAAGCATATATATATACATATTTACCTAGATTACATACCTATTAAAAAGTTGCAAAAATTAAATAAAAGACACACAAATCTAAGCATAGAACTAAGTTTGAACTGTAGGTAAACTGTGAAAAGCATTTGGTTATCTTTTCCTCTTATGTACTGTACCTTTTATACGTTTCATTTTCGAACAAATTAATAAATAAAATATTAAAATATTATTTGTGGTCGAAATGTTTAATGCGGAATGGCAGGAATAAACTTCGCAGTAAGTAGATCCGGAACGCATAGTCAAGTGTCTTAGACTAAGCGCATTATCAACTGCCAAGGCGCTGGCTAATCTGTTGAAGTATGTATGTGTTATTTTAATTAGAAAGCTCTGCCAAACACACACAAAACACTCACATATGTATGCATATGCTGGCACTTGGTAAGTTCCTTCAACTAATTTTGCTAGTGTTGAACGAATCCAATTAAACGAACCATAAACGCCATTAACTTGTGTACATATTTATGTACTCCTCTGGAGACAAACACTACAATAAGACACAAACAGACACAGAAACCGACACTGGGTAGGCAGAACCCGTTACAACTTTTTGCAGTGGAAATACATTTGATTAAATTTAGAAGTGGAGGGCAAAAATTTATGATACTGGCATGAGTTTCGCTTGCTAATTGGTTTATAAATTAGAATTTCAACGGAACATTAAGCCAGCCATCTCAGCCAAATAAACCCACCACAGTTTCGAACACCCATTGTAATCAATATTTATTACGCGCTGAGGGCAACCAAGTGGCCCAACAACCATGGAGCATTGAGCCGTTATGCGTTAGCGCCGGCAACTGTGGAAGGTCACTCCATTAACACGACAGCGACAACGAACAATGTACTTAAACAAATATTATTAATAATTTCGATGGCATCGCTGGAGAAGAATGGCTTAAGGGAAATAAAGTTTTAAGCTTACGACGGTAAATTTGAATTAGTACTTAAAAATACATGCAATGTTTGTGCAGCATCTTGCCTCGCACTTGTTCACATTTTGTTAGATATGCCCAATGTAATCAAGTCGAGAAAGCAAAGCTAACTTTGTGCCGAATACACTTGAAAACGATCCTAGACCAAACTTCGCAGATAATATTATAAATATTGACTAAAATGAGTTATTATGTTCGTAATGAATGAATTACCGGTGGCGGGATCACGTTGCTTAAGGTTTATGCAATATCCGTCTTGTTCTTTCCAGAAAATTAGCGGTAATATGAGAGCGTTTTATGAACGGTGTGTGTCGGCGATGTGCTCCAGATTAGTGATTCTTCTTCGAATCATGATTTCGCCAACCAACGTCGTCAACAGCAGGCGCGTAAAATCTACGAACGTTCTCTCCAGCTGATGTTTAATCGGAATTAATAACAATAGCGTGATTGTCACTTTGTAATTCGTAAATGTGTGATTAAAGGAGGAACTCAGCTCTCCGATTTGTAGCCGCAACGTGCATCCACAATATTGGCGTCCTCACCGCCCATAAAGTAGATTTGAAAAATTTATATTGGTTTCACTGCTACTTTAGGTCCGTGTTTGTTTATTAAAGAAAGGGACATAGTATTTTTAATTTATTTCATGTAAATGCTGATCTGTTATTGCTGCCCTAACATTTCGCAAGTGCTGCATTCGTTTTATGGCCCAAATAACCACCCCTACGTGTTGCTGGCATTTTTTACTGTAACACACACATTTTTGTTCTCTTCTTCTTAGAAATATAGAAGAAGAAATATCTACACTTGCCAAATGTATACAAAAAATAACAGGGATGCAAGCCGGTTCTGAACCGAACCGGTTTTGAAACGAACCGAACCGCTTTTTACGCTCGTGAACGGAACCTTAAACCGAACCGGTGTGTTTTAAAAAATACTGAACCGAACCAAAGACCGAAAAATAAAATGGTTCGGTTCGGTGCATTTCAACTAGGTATTGAGTTACCAATTGATTGACCGTACTGAACAAAATCGCAGCACATTATTTGGTCGATTGCAAATGCGTGCCCAACTTGTCACGAAAAATATGTTTAAGATATATTTCGGACCAATCAAACTCTGTATAATCAAACTATAACATACTCTGTACCACCAACGTTTGTATATATCTTGTCATTTTAAATAAGAAGCCACATAAAGTGGTCGGTGCTACCCTTCATAATTGTTTGTCCATTTCTTTGGTAAATCGATAAATAATCTTGATTACTAAATATCTCTAAAAGGTACGAACCATCTATCCACAAAACTGTGGGTGATATCAGGTTTTTTCCTAATTGCGGGGCGAAGTAGATGTCCCATACATGTCAAACCTCTATCTCTTACCATCTCTAAGATCTCTTCGATCATACGGTGAGCCTGACAGACATGGCTATATCGACTCGGCTGTCGATGCTGATCAGGAATATATATACTCTATAGGGTCGGAGATGATTCCTTCTATGCGTTGCAAACTTCTGGGCAAAATTATAATACACTTTTCAAGTGTATAATAACAGGGATGCAGCCGGTTCTGAACCGAACTTATAATTTATAGGGTCGGAAATGATTCCTTCTCAGTTACATAAGTTCTTAAAAATCTATGTATCTCCTATTGTTCTGAAATCCAGCCAATAAAAAAGGAAATATCTTTATGAAATGACACAGTCTTAAGATATCGTTATGTTATCAAAGCAAATTTTGAGTTTATCTGACTATATGTATCTTGGTGGAAACTGGTCCCAGCTCGCACGGCGAAGCGACTGGCGGACTTCCAGCGGCCGAGCCGTCGAACGGTTGTGATGCATGCATCGGGCCAATCAAGAAGAAGAAGAAGACTACATGTATCAAAAATAAATTTCTTTAGTTAGTTAAATGAATATAGCGCAAACCGAACCGAACCGAAACCGCGGTTCAGTGAGCCCCAAAAACCATGCAATGAACCGAACCGGCGGTTCAAAAACTTTGTGAACCACTGAACCGAACCAGTCATTATTTCGAGCGGTTTGCATCCCTGAAAAATAATTCATTAAAATCGGTCAAGCCATTTCGGAGGAGTTTGCTAACTAACATGTCACACGAGACTTTAATATATAATGATAAGGCCTAGAAAAGAGACCTACACAGAATAAAAATTTCCACCTAAATTAATTAGAAACTTTGTGAACTCAACCACACCTTTGACAGAATGTTTGGGTGATCCATCTTCGCCCATTGAGTTAAACATTCGGAACTACAGGGGTCGAAGTCGCAGATGAACAGACCAAAAAACCTAAAAAACTTGACATCATATTGTAAGAGAAATAAATTAACAAATAAGATAATAAATGAATAGTGCAGTGTTCCAGCCTTCTCTCAGAAAAAAAATAAAATTTCCTCCGATAGATCGCGAAGTATGATGAATTATCCTGCAAAAAAATAGAGAACCACATGAAGCAGTGGCGTACGCGGGGGTTTTGGGGGTTAAACCCCCCTTGGGGGAATTTTTATATGCGAAATTTTTTATACAAAAATTTTGTTCTGAAAACCCCCCTGAAAAATCTCCCTGCTATACACATGAAGGTTATAAATGATTTTCATTCAACAATTGAATTTTCGCTTTGAACAATGATAGCCGAGTAATTTCCCAAAATGGGCAATAGATGGCGCCACACTGCAGCAACCTATCGATTTTAATGGCAAGCTATCGAGGTAGGCGTGTGCCATCGCTAACAGCCTTAGGTCTTTACGCGGAATTTCGCCATCGCTGCGTCGATTTAATTGTCTGTAATGCAATAGCAAGTAATATTATATTTAAATAAAGTTAGTTACTAAGGATAACGAAGGTGGTGACCCCTTGTGAAAGAACTATTAACAATTAACATTAAAATGGTTGTAATTCACGCCGAAAATCTAAAGTGCTCCAGCACAGACACCAGTATCATCATTCTGAGACCACAGATGGGGCTTGGCTCTCGGTAACGGCGGTCAAGCCATCGGCTACGACGTCAAATGCTATGACAGCGGCCGCCGCCTCCTCCAGCATAACCTGTCCTATCAATACGATCAGCACATCCTAGCATTCAGTAAAGGATCAGCAACAGCAGCATGATCTAGTCTCGATGGTTGTCGGCAGCTGTATGACAACCATTCGACGGGTTCGTCGTAGGGTGACCAATGCCTGGCTGAGCCTCTTCTACATGTTTTTCATTGACCTCAACACCAAAATCTATACGACCAATCAACGACAGTCTCTATTCGGGGTATAATGGCTAGTACTAAAGACTCTGCCATCTCAACGCTCAACAAAAACTTCGATTTTAGAGGTGTGTTTGTGCAGTTTATCGACGTCACCAGGACACCAACAAAACACAGCACGAAGAGTTAGCACAACGTTTCTCACCATATTGAGACTTGTGGGACTCCAGTAGCTGACCGCCCCGACGACTTTCTGGGGAAAAACTCGCCATCGCAAAGGAAGGTTGGCTCCGACCTGGTCTCCGGGGAGGACAATTTTAAAAGACCCTCTGCAAGGGTATACAAAACGCTGAGTCACCCATAGAAAGAAAAAAATAGAGGGAAGCTAACTTCGGCTCGACCGAAGTTTATATACCCTTGGAGCATCATATATGCGTGCCAGTTTTTGTGGAAGATAATATTCATAACTGGAAAGTATAAAAACGCTACCATTGAGAACAAAAAAATTTTTCTCACTAAAACTACTTTTTCGACCGATCGTTCCTACAGCAGCTATATGCTATAGTCATCCGATTTAGATCAAACTCGACAGAATTGTTTGGTAACACATAATATTGATCAGTAACAATTTTGGAAGCGATAGCATTGTAAACAAAAAGTTTTTCATACTAAGACTTTTTTCAAACCTATATTTTGTATGGCAGCTATACTATATAGTTGTCCGATTTTCATAAATCTTCGTGGAGTTTTGTGAAAGCATAGAAAACTAATAATACGAGGTTTGGGAGCGATAGCATTGAAAACAATACAGCTTTTCTTACTGAAACTACTTTTTCAACCGATCGTTCTTTTGGCAGCTATACGCTATAGTAATCCGATCCGGCCAGTTCCGACAAATGTGCAGCGTATTTGTACCAAAAGACTTCGTGCAAAGTTTGGTTGCGATAGCTTTAAAACTGACGGAGAAGATGCCATAGAAACAGACGGAAAGACGGACGGACAGACGGACATGGCTATATCAACGCAGATCGTCATGCTGATCAAGAATATAATACTTTATGTGGTCGGAGATGCTTCCTTCTGTGCGTTACAAACATCCGGACAATTTTAATATACCCTCTTCCAGGGTATTAAAATTAAACCCGACTAATATACACTCTGTACCTAGAGTAGAAGCTGTACGCAGTGCATCTGCTGCGTTCATCTCTCTCCCTCTCTCTCTCTCCCTCTCTCCTTTTCTCTCAGTCTATCGCTCTCTCTCTTTCTCTCCCTCTCTCTCTCTTCACTCAGAAAAAAATATTACCTAAAAATGTTATAAATTGCCTGAAATTTAAGTCCATATGACCAAAATTACAGCCAAGGAATATATGGACTTAAATTCAGACCTCTATTACCTAAAATTTTCTAAGCAAAAAATTTGATTTTTAGGTAAAATGGACCTAAAATTTAAGGCAATGTAGTGCCATAAAACGTATTTTTAGGTAATAGAAATTCCTACATGTCCTAAAATTTTAGGCAGTGTATGACCTTAAATCGTTTTTTAGTTAATAGAAAGGCCTAAATTTTGGGCAATAATAGCCCTAATAAATAATTTTAAAGGTAGTAGAATATAACCATAATTTAAAGCAGTAATATCAATAATTTATATACATAAAATAAAAACAATTTCATTTTTTTGCTTCACATATACTTCAATTTTATTTCACAAATTTTTGTTTGAAGGCAAAAAGGCACAGAAAAACACAAATGTTCATATGTATGCGTGTAGAATGTACTATGCAGCCACACGCTACACGAACAAGAATAAGAAGATCGTACGTTTGACGAATCTTTGACGTTTGATTGATTTTGTTTGTGTCGTAAAAACTTATGAATTACAAATAATAATATATGTAACACAACACGCATTGTTCATTTATGTTCTTCTTCATCTTATTGTTCCAATCCCGTGTACATGTATTATTGTTAGCCACTTCAATTACACTGGCCAACAGCCATTTTGGTCCAGCCTTATTGATGACAAATTCTGATCCGGTCTTGTGCACTGATTCCAAAACTGGTCTCGGATTTTCTCCATCAGATCTTGTTTTCAAGATATCGCGGAAAAACCATTTTGCTGTTTTTTTGGCTTTTAAAAAATTATGGAGGTTACACCGAGCAACAATATCTGTATTTATGAGCTCTATGCGACAGTATACATACTAAGGTCGCCCCATAAAATCAATGGAGCATCATCAGCAAACCCAAAAGCGCCAAAATTGGCCTTTGAAGAGAAATTTTCATCAAATTATAGCAAATTTTTCAAACTTAATCGCCGTGTACCAGCCATTTGGGGTGGTTGAATTTTAATTAAAACCACTTTAGCATGTAGCCCAATGGTTCTTCTAATTTCACAAATTTTGTTGCATATAAATCTTGTCGATGGACAAAGTTACAGGCGGTTAATCCCGAAAAAATGAATTAAATTTTATGGCAGGATTACTAGATTGATACACCAAAAGTGTATAGGAAATATTAAAAGACTACTTGATCTTTATTATTATTTGTTGTTGGGGAAGTGGTGCACCGCGACCAATATTGGTCTATTGTACTGAGTTTACAGCTCTCCTAGCAGCCCTATTCCTGTTCAAAAGCCAGGATTTTTGTGGGCTCTAAGATGCCGATATTGCTTGGGTGTAGAATGTGTATTTCCCAAATTTGCTGAGTCTGCGCCTCGCTAGGGCGTCGCAATGTGCTAGTATATGTTCAGAGGACTCCTCCTTCTCTTCACAGTATCTGCAAAGTAGGGTGTTTGTTATTCCCAGCTTATACATGTGGCTCCGCAGTCTGCAGTGACCCGTATAGAGCCCTGTCAGAATCCTGAGGGCATTCTTTTCCTTGTTGGATTAACTTTTTGGAACCTTTTGAGGTTGTGGTTCACTATTAATGCTTTAGCTTGTCTCATTCCTTTGGTGTTTACCCAGGAGGCTGTTCTAAGCGTATTCTCGTCCATTCTTAGGGAGTCCTTTTATTGTGTGTTGGCCTATACCGCAGTAGGGCTCTGGCCCTACCATTGCGGTGGCTGCACCCTTGCGTGCCAGTTCGTCGGCCAATTCGTTTCCAGGGATGTTGTTGTGTCCCGGTATCCATCGTAGGGTCAGGTTGTTCCTGCTGCCTAGTTGGTCTAGTTTGTTCTTTGTCTCTAAGACTAGCTTAGAGGTGAACTTATTACTGCTGAGCGCTTTGAGCGCTGCTTGGCTATCGGAGAGGATAGCTATTTCTCTATTATGGTAGTGCTTTTCCATGATTACGGTCTGCGCAACGGAGATGGCATTTTACTTCAGCTTGAAATATGCTTGTGAGTTCTCCCATTGGTTCGGAGATATTTTCGTTCCTAGTCCCGCTACCCAAGTCCGGTTCTTGGGGCGTCAGGGGATCCGTCTGTATACCATATTGTGTGTGGTTGCATTTTATATGTTTCTTCTAGTGAGATCCATTCTCTTATTACTTTGGTGTACAGTAAAGTTCCTGTCAAGTGATACTCGGCCACCATTTCGTCTCTGGGTTGGAGGATTTAAGGGATTTCCCTTTCAGCTTTTCAGAGTCTCTGAGGCTTACCATGTGGTTTCTACCCACTCCCTCTGCTGTTAATCTAAGCAGTGTTGCTTTTTCTTCAGGCAGATGGTATGGTGGAGCGGTGTTAGCTCCATCAGAACCTCGATTGCCGCTGTCGGACAGGTACGCATGGCTCCGGTCATGCATATACATGCCAGCCTTTGGAGTTTTTGCTGCGTCCTAACTGTGAGGAGGTTTGCTCTATCTCCCACACAACAGCTCCATAAGTGAGCATCGGTCTCTCGGTCTATAGCCATCGGGTATGTGTGGTGCCATGCCCCACGATTTTCCGGCTATGCTCCTGCATGTGAATAGTGCTCCTGAGTGCACTTGCTGAGTCTATACTCTAAGTGCTTGGCATCAAATCTCGACCTGTTGTCAAAATAACGCCGAGGTGATTTGACTTCTTTTTCTGTGTAATAAGGCAGCCGGATAGGCGTATTGGCCTCATTCTGCTTAGCTTGTATTTTCTAGTGAACGGTACTGTTATGTTTTTGGGGTTTAGGTTGTTAGCCCAACCTCCTTGCATCAGTCGGACGTCACTTTCAGTTCCCTCTGGACTATGTCACATAAAGGTTTCTTCATACTTTCCTCTCGAAGGATGACAATGTCATCAGTATCCTAGGCATGTTGGCAGCCTTGGGAGGCCAAGTTTCTCTAGGAGCTCATCCATAGTAGAGCTCACAGCTTAGGGGAGGGCTCCCCCTGAGGGCACCTATAGTTGTGGTTACTGTGATGGTTTCTTCATCTGCCACTGCAGAGGCCTCTGCATCAACTAGAGTGAATCTGCCCATCCTGACCTACTGTGGGGTTTACTCCTCTTTCTAATTAGAGC